>ARYC01000124.1:0-114407 GCA_000711775.1 Oxytricha trifallax
TACTTAACTAAAATTCAAAATTTAGCTACTCACACTTTAAATATAAAGAAAATCAAGAATCAAACACAGATACAATTTTGATATCTACATAGAATTCTCCTGTTCTATAACAATTCTAAAAGTATTTTAACATTTATAATTATATTCCACGATTAAATTAAATTATCTAAATATATTCAATATCGAAAAGATTTTAATCTTAAATGCGTAATAATCTATTAAGATTTTTTAAAATCTTAATAGATATTTGAATCCTTAATTTCACTGAGTTAAAAATGCAATTATGTTTATATATACTATATCATTATCAATATTAAAATGGAGTGTTGTGAATCGCCCTCATTTTTAATTATATTGTTTTACATTATAGAATAATTGTAAATTATAAAAAAGTATTCTTAAATATAAAATCTAATTAGGGTTGAAATATCATTAAGATCTTATGTAGTTTAACTAACTTATAAAGAACAATTTAACAGTAAAATTTTGAAAACTCAGTGATTTTTTAAAAATCAAATTAATTCTTTATCAGTAAATATTTACTCTTCTTCTCTTTTAATAATTAATTTTAAATTTAATGTGTACCTTCTATTTGATTAATCGCTTTATTTACATATCCCCAGGATTAAATATATATTAAATCTAATGTGTATGTTTATAATTTTCTATTTAAATGAATAAGATTAATTTATTTAATAAAAGAATTTTACTTTATATGACTAGCCATCTACCATTTTAGATGGATCATAAATACATTTATTGTATTTTAATTCTACCATTTATAACTTAAACACTTCCAAAATTAATTATATGTATAAGTAAATATCTTTTTATATATATATATATATATATTAAATATTTTAAGAATGAACTAATGTGCATAGAATCAAAACCCCAAAACCCCTTAGTGAGGTTTATAAGTGCTTTGATTTGTAGGGTATAGTTGGGGTCTTATTGGGGTTAGTAGAGAAATTAGGCCAATTTTCAAAATGAGAAATAGAAATTAGCGAAATCTAGGGTCTATTTATGATGAGTAATATTTAGATTTACTGCTTAAGCTTCGGTATGGTACAAGTTTTAATATAGACTAAGTCAAACCAGTGTTGAATTATACAGCCATAGCAAGACTCCTACACAAGAGTGCCCCAACCGTTAGGTATCATTGCTTGTTAGCTGTTTAACATTATAACTCAGGCTCTAGAAAACATCCTGCAAGAAAATAAAAGTTCTCACAGGTCCATATTGACTATCTCTGTGACTCTAAGACATTAAAGTATTGAGCTCACTTTCCTCTTGACTAACGAGCTGTCATGTTTCATCGCAAGTTTCCAGACATGCGTATCTCTCCTTAACTATAGCCAATATTTATAGACGAAACGGTATTACTTTCAAGACTGTCAGCAGAGTTAAGAGAGTGATTTGATTTTACAGTGCCATTTTATAGCAATAATTTAAACTATATATATGATTAAATGCAGAGAGCTATTGATAATAACATCAAGTTCATACATGCAGATGAAGCTGTGTTTACGTTCAACACTTTTATTAATAAGTCAAGGTACAAGAAGTATGATAACATAGAAGTTTATGACTAAAAAGTAAAGGTAGTCACTCATGCAATTTTAGCTGGTATAAGTGAAGATTCAGGCTTAGAGAGTTATGTGATTCACCCTCGCTCTATTAAGCGAGAGTAGTATATAGAGTTCCTACATAGCTCAGAGAGAAGTATAGCAACCAAGAGATCATCCTGTTAGTTGATAACCTATCAGTTCATAAGACTAAGGAGTCTAAGAAAGCTTATGAAGAGTTAAACATAACTCCTGTATACAACGTTCCTTACAGCCCTTAATTTAATGGAATAGAATTCTACTGGAGTTAAATAAAGACTCACTACAAGAAGCTTCTGCTGTATCATCTTATGCATGACTTGCCCATCGATATAGTAGACTTTATTCAAAGCAGCTGTAAGAGAGTGAGCGTAGATAAGACAACAATTTGTGCGAGAAAGGGAAGAATGAATGTTTATAAATAAGTTTTAGATTTAAACGAATGAATATATTCACATATTAAACTGGCCCATAAATGGGTTTGGCTTCTCTTTTTCTCCTCTTATAATGGCTTGCTTGGGCCATATTTCTTCTCTTTGTGCCAGCTCCTGCATCTATGTTCATTTCATCTGGCTTTTAAACATCTTTATAAAGTCTCTTGCTCACTTCATGAATTTTTTGTGACTTTCTCTCTCTATGAACCTTAGCATGCTCTTTCATAAGATATATACCAGTGCCTGATTTTCCTACAAAGTTATATGTCAAAGCTTACTTGAAAGATAAGGATGCTTCTTAAGTTCCTCTAGCCAAGCTGAGCTTATTAGAATGCCTTGCTTCTTCTAGTCTTCAGAAGAAATAGAATATCGTTTCTTATGTGCTTCTTCAATAATTTCTCTAAGATAATCCTCTTTATTGTACCAAGAACACCAAAGAAAAAGTTCCTCTCTGGGAGTTTATTAGAGAGTTGTTTCTTGGTAGGAAGGTAAACTACCACTTCCTCATCTTACATGGCATCCTCATAAAGATTAGTGACTGAAATCTCAGGGTAGTTCGGAATTTCGATTAGTTTAATCTCTTTATTTTTAAAAGCTTTCTTCTCCTCACAAAGTATTGCTTTCAAGAATGAAATTTTGGTACTTCCATCGTAGGAAGGAATAAACCAACTGTATAATATGTTAATAATCATCTATTTATCCTACCATGTAAAGTTAGGTATCGATAGAGATCTTCCTTACTTCTGAATCTTGAGATCATTTCTTGAGCCTCGACTCTTTTCATTTGATCATTGAGTGATTCCATCTTTGTTCCTCTTCCTATTAATGAATTTCAAATTATAAATCATAGACTTCTGGATCCTATTGTTTAAAATCTTACTATTAAATATGGGCATCTTATAGGAGGTCAACCCCGCAAAGATACGTGGAGAAAGTTTGCAGAAGCTGTAACAAACTGCAGAGATTGAGATCCATTTTTATCAATTTAGTTCCATTAAATTAGTACTAAATTTGTTTAAATTTAATTAGTACTGGTACTAAATTTGTTTAATTTTAATTGGTACCAATTTAATTGTACCAAAACTTAATTAGTACCTAGTTTTAAGCTAATGAAGTTTTAATGGAAAAGTTCCAAAATGGTTCAAAACCTAATTGGTACCAGTACCAACCTGAATTTATTCTCAGTTGGTACCAAAATTAAAAATATTAAGCATGAATTTAGAAAATTTATAGTTATAAACTTAGTATAAATATGATGTCTAACGCCTAAGAAGCAACCATTGTTGTTGCAGTACCAACTCCTATACAAAGTTACTATAACAAGAGAGGTTATTAAAGCTTTATAATAGAAATTTAAATTTGAATTTAAACATGGCGGCTAACTTAAATCGCAAAGCAGTTTCTCTTGGCAGTGGATAATCTTAGCTTAACTTTGGCTAAACTAAGAAGCCAGAGATCATCTACATTGAAAAGGAGCCAGAGCTTAAAGCTCTTGAGTTTGAATCAGAAGTGTTTATTCTATAAATAAATATCAGGAAGCAGAGAGCAGAGATAAGTATTTAAACGCTAATCGAAGATGTTGAGGAGTTAAAAGAACATCTCCCACTAGAAAAGATTAAAGAATTCTAATGTGATGAATGCTAAAATTTCTTCTCAACTGATTCGAGCTTGAAGAGGCACATCAAAGAGATGCACTCTGGGAGAGCTAAGATATATTTTAAGCACGAAAAGGTCGATGGCAGGTATTAGTGCACGACTTGCATGAAGTCTTACACTCACTCAGCTAAAGTTAAAAGACACATGCAAAAACATCATTTAAGTGAGTTTTAATGCAAGATAAAGAAACATAAATACTTATACCAGCCAAGAGAAAGTCCAATACTGTAGAGTCTTAAAGAGAGCAGGAAGAGAGACTTAAGAAGCAGAAACGTTTTGAGTCAATGAACCAACCAGCTAATGAATTATATATAGCATGCTTGTAAGAGAGAGCTATGTATATACTTGCATTAAATGCAGTAGATCTCAGTTTTTGCATTGACAACTATTTACATATTGATGTGGCTAACAAGGCAAAACTCATAGTAGTTGATGAGTATGCTTATAAAGTATATCCTTTCAAATATCTTATTAGGAACGAGCAGTATCAAAATGAGTTTGCCAATGAATACATAATACTAAGAGAGGCTCATAAAAGGTAATGCAAGAACTTGCTTAAACTCGATGGAGTTATTCTTGGACATGGTTTTATTGCACTACGACTCAAGAAATTTGAAATGACTCTAAGAGATTATCTCTACCATAATAGATACCCAGATGACTTGAATGAGATACTCACGGAAATGACCAAGGGTGTGAAAGAGCTGCATGATCTAGGGTATGTTCATAGAGATTTGAAGCCAGAAAATGTAATGCTAAATCTCTGTCCTTTAGAAATAGTAGTCATTGATTTCAATAGAGCAATAAGGTAAGAAATAGTGACTTTAGCTAAAGTGCTAGGCACACCTGGGTACTTCCCAATAAGAGAGAAGTGGACTAATGGCTCTGTTTAGTGGGATGTCTGGGCGGTAGCAGCAATTATTTTAGAGTGCGATATGGAAAGTATGTCGTACTTCGGAACAAAGCAAGAAAAGTAATCAATAAGCATGGCTGTTAAACATATAAAGCAAGAAGATGTATGCACTTAGATTAAGAAAATGGTTGAGATGATCATAGTAAGAGCTCCAGCATATCCAAGATCATCATTAGAAGATATACTTGAAACATTAAAGAGAGCTAAGTTCAAGAGATACCACAAAGATAAGCAGATAAAATTTATTTGAATTAATGACACTTATACTCATTAAATATACATTAAATTCACATCAAACCTGCGTTTTCTCTACTAACCCCAATAAGACCCCAACTATACCCTACAAATCAAAGCACTTATAAACCTCACTAAGGGGTTTTGGGGTTTTGATTAAAAAGACAGCCAGAAATCAGTGTCATCTCAATCTAGAAATATAAAGTTTAACTATAAAAATATGATACCTGGTACAAATCAAAATATTATGGGAAGTAACAATAATCACTTAAATGGTAATTAATATGGAGACACACTTTATCCTAATTCTAAAAATTACAATTAGCAGAATAATTTTGCTATAATTTTCATTTATTAATATTCAATTAAAATTAATTAATTATTAATTTTAATAATGGCTTAAAGAAGAATCTATCTTCAAGGCAACTAGTTCAAAATACAAAGACAGAAATAATAACTGGGAAAAATGTCAGTAAACTGAATCTAAATGACATAGTTTCATAAGTCAATCATATAAATAATGACTTTATTGTTTTGCTTAAATGAAATTTAATTAAAACTTTTGCAATTTAATAAAAATAATTTTGATAATCATAACGGTGTAAACTTTGAAGGGATGCCAAGAATGATTTTTGATGATGAGAGGCCAGGGCATTAAATAAATTGGATTAAGTTAGTAAATAATATAATCAGCTTTAGTCAGTAAAAGAATGAAAATCTTAATAGGAGAGCTACTATAAAAATAGAGAGGGAGGGATAAAGTCCTATGTTTAGAGGGATTTAAATATAAAAATTTGTTCCTTAAAGAATGTAATTCTTGTAATTTTGATTAAAATTATTCAATAAATATCTTTGATTGATCAAAGAAGAAAAGAAGCAGAGAAACTATAATTCAGAATGAAACTTCTAGAATCTCACGAATAAATTTATAATATATTATTATATTTTAGTTAATATATAGTATTTCACAACCACCTAAACTCAATACCTAAGCTTAATTCACTCCTAGGTTCAAGACTATTATCAATCCCTCAATCTCCCCTGATATTAGATAAAAAGACACGGTCCAGAATAATTGTAAATCACTCCCCAAGACTTAGGGAGATGCTCTAGGATGACTCTTCACAAGACGATTTAGATTTAAATTAATATTCAAGGAAAGTGGGTACTTAATCCATGATTGATTTGGGCAATTAAAGTGATGATATAACGAATGATTCCAGTAATTATCAATATGATTTCTTGTCACTCAACTGTAATTATATTTTTACTAATTTTATGAATATAAACTACAAAAACAAGATACGAAGAAGAAGTTGCATATGTTAAGCTTGTAAAGTCCCTTATTTATAGAATCACAAAGGTTACCAATTAGTACTTGAGAGTGATTATCCCTATTGTTATGATATTATTAGAATAAAAAGCCCAAAACCTTATTAATAAATGACTGCATTTTAGAAATAAGGGAGCATCAAAGTTGATGCTAATTCTATTAGTAATAAAATATAATATTTTTGAATTATAAATGATTACTTAAATAAATTCATCCTAGTAAGCTTATAAATTGTTTTAAAATATGTCATAGACGATTAAGCAAGAGTAATTGGCATTTAGCGAAAGCAAAAACAAACAGCCTCACTAATATACTATCCATATTATAAAAAGTAAAGAGTGTAAGTGTTTCACCGGATTTTATGTACATATTTCCTTTATTTTAATTCCATTAATAAATAAATCTGCTATAGAAAGACTATGATGTTGTCAAAATGAACTCACCAAAAGTTAATCCAAATGATAATGGATAGCAACCATGTAACAATCATATGAGTCCAAAAAAATCTTTATCAAAATTCAACCCA
Source organism: Oxytricha trifallax (assembly GCA_000711775.1). Taxonomy (NCBI): domain Eukaryota; phylum Ciliophora; class Spirotrichea; order Sporadotrichida; family Oxytrichidae; genus Oxytricha; species Oxytricha trifallax. The sequence goes on from ARYC01000124.1 coordinate 6,704, forward strand.
TAAATTTAACAATCTAAGCCAAATTAGTTCCTGATTAAGATAGTGCAACTTAATTATCAATTATATTGAGAATGTCACAAGTTTATAATTTATATATGAAATAATATAGTGCAAGATGAAGAATCTTCAGATAATTTCACAAATTCATAAAGGAGGAAAAATTCAAAAAATTAGATAGAATATTATGAAATAGAAAATAAATTAATTTATGTATAAAAATTCCTAAATAATATATAAATGATAGAACTGGCAAACCTAATTATATTAAATCTAACACCATAAATGATAATTAAATACATAAAAAAGCATTATAATATTAAAAAATTGATATAACATGGTATCAAATTTTTTTATTATTTGCATGTTGTTTAAAATATGAATTTAAGGTGTAATCTGATCTCATTTGATATAAACTTGTATATTTATTTTTTAAGAAAATTTCTATATTTTATATTTTTTAAAAATTAGTTCATTAATTGAGGAAAAATATATTCTTTTATTGCCTGCAGATTTATCTTCAGAAATATTTAATTATTTATGTATGGGAATTTGTAGAGTTATATGTAATTAATTCAGAATAGCATTAAATAATAATAAAAATAATATGTGATTCATTTAAAAATAAACAATATATAAAAATAATATTTTTTTAATTAAATTATATAATATTTATATAATTATTATTATAAAAATTGGTTAATATAAATACTAAAATATAAATTAGTGTTATTTTTATTTTAGATTTGGAGCTAAAATAATTAATCTAAAACTTTATTAAAAGAATCAAATATCCTAAAAAGTGAAATAATGTAAGTTTTTATTTTATCACTATTATTGCACATATTAAATTAAAAAAATTTAAATCTAAATCAAACATTTTACTTATATCTACGAAAATATATGACTCACATATATTTATTATTTACAATTTATTGATAAATAATGTGAAATTATTTTTCGTCTATTAAAGTAGGGGATATTTAATTAAAAAAAGATAATCAGTTGTTAAAAAATAAATATTATCAAATAAGTCAGTATAGAAATTATTAAGAACCTTCAATTAAATTATGAAAAATAAACATTCTTTTAAATGCATTGATTGTAAACTTGTATCTCTATTTTATTATTAAAATATAATCAAAAACTATTTTTGAAAAAATTGTTATAAGCTTTTAATTTTTATTATAATGATAAAAAGAATTTAACTACTTATTATAAATTTCTAACAATATAAATTATTATATTTTAATTATCTTTGGTTTATACAATTAAATATATATGCATCAATTATTATTCAAATTATTTGAATATAATTTAAATTTTACATAAAATATTAAATATTTAAATTTAAATGAAAATAATACACCTATTCTACAAAATTTTATAATTAAATATATTTAGCTTAATATTATCTTTTTCTTATAAGAAAGTAGAGAATTAACTGACTAAATATTTTATAGCATTTATAATTTATATTTTTTATGAGTTACAGATTCTGGTTTTCAAACAATAATGAATAATTTAAACCTAAAATTTTTATTTTATATTTAAATTAAATAATAAATGCAATTTTTAAATATTTATACTATGTTTTATATTCATTAAATATGAATAGTAAATTTTTATAAATAATTAATTTTTAATATAATGTTTTAACATATTTATTAATTTATTTAAGCACAAAGTAATTAAATTAAAATATATTATAGTCAGAAATATTTATATTTAAATTAATTTTATTATTTCCTTTGTTCTTTGAAATTATAGATCCAGATCCAATTAGTGATTAAAAATAATAATAATAATATACTTTTAAATATAAAAGTATAATTAAATTTCTAACAATTAATAATTAAAATATGAATATTAATTAATCTTAATTTATATTTAATAATTTGCTTATGTTTAAAAATGATGGTTGCATAAAATGAATAGGATTAAATGAAGAAAAAATTGGCAAAGTTACAAGATAATTAAATTTCTATCTGTATATTATTTATAAATTAAAATTAGAAGAATAATTATTGATAATAATTATTTTAAATATTATAAAAATAAATAATTTAATTGGTAAATTCTATTATTTTCATAAAGATTATCAAGATTTAGTTTGTATTAATGAAATATAATAATTAATATTTACTTAAGTTTAAATCTTAAAGATACTCACTTTTTTATTACTAATTAATGCAAAAGGAGAGAAACTTAGTTAAAATTATGCTTTTTTATATATTCTTAAATATAATTTAAAGAAAAGTGAAATAATTGAAATATTAAATTTATTTAGAATTTAGTAATTAATTTTTGGGAAAAACTCCCCTAAAAATATACTAAATTTTTATAAATTATTAAATCAATTAGGATTATGATTTTTGAATTTACTTAGTCATATAGTTGTATCTTAATTTAGTCGAAAATAAACTTTTATTTTAAAACATATTTGCTCGAGGAAATATGACAAAAATAAATAATTTGTTAATTGTTGTTTTGGTATCGTGCAATTATTATAATTAAAATAATCAAATAGAAAAAAATGATGATTTGACTATCTCATAACTTTAATATTCAAATTTTATAAATATAATTTAACCAATATTTTATATTATAATTACATTGAATTTATAATTATAGAATACTCTTTTTATATTTAAATATCAATATATGTGTATAAATATTTTTTAAAAATACTGATGGAGTAGTAGTCGAAAACAATTAATCTAAAATCAATATAAAAATAAAAATTGTGGTATCTAACTTTGTTAAATCAAATTGATTTGTTTGATAGAGAATAAATTAGCGAGCCTTTACTATTATTGATGCTATTTTATAACTTCCTTAGAACGAACTATATTAAATTAATTTTAATTTTGACATCAATATCAACAACAAAAATAAACCTAAACTAATGTTAATTCACGTTAAGGAAGTTATTAAATGGCATAAATAATAGTAAAAACTTGTTAATTTTGCATTTTTATAAAACAAATAATTTAACTAAATAGTTGAAACTTATTTGTATGAGTTCCTATAATATTATAAGAATTAAATCTTGAGTTATGCAAATGTTTAAATACATTATAAAACATTATAAATCTTTTTAATAGTTAGAAGAATAATAATTAATAAATATTATAGTCCTCTTCCTTCTTCCATGAAAATAAGTAATACATATATAAATACCACCATCCACAGATTAATCAATCCCTCGTTATTTAACTCAGATTAAATTTTTCATGCGGCTTCCTTTTTCAAAGTTTATCGAGACAATTGAATTTGTCTTAGTTACAGTTTATATAAATCTATCTAGAGTTAAGCTTAATTCTATTTAGAATTTCAATGTGCCAGAAAAGGATTCATAAGTCTAAATGTGAGAATAAGACTCTCATAAAGCTCCCAAAAAATAATGTTTGAAATTCAGATAGAATTTGGCTAGATATAAAAATGATTTAAACCAATGTATGTATGTTGATTCAAAGTGAGGGAAGCCAAAAACAACGGCAAGAGAAATTTAAAAATAAAATGCTAAAGAAAAAATGATATTTTGTGCTATCTAAGATAGTATGTTGTCAAAAAATAATATAATAGGTAAATGACTTGTAAATAATGATGATTATAATAATATTATATGACATCGCATTGGTTCAAATCTATGGTGTCCCTAATTATAATTCAAAGGTATCTATTTTTTCAAGAAGTTCTAAAGTGATAAGAGTGATATTTCATTAAAATTTATTCAGAATTAAATAATTATTCTTTTATTAATTTAAATAACTTTTGATATTATTTTTTTCAAAGGGTCATTATAATAATAAAATAATTTAAACATTCTCAATTAATATTTTATAAAAAATTTGAATATTAAAATATTAATTTAATAATTATTAAATTTAATTTTTGATGATGTTTGCTAAAGATTTATTTACTTTTTAAAACTCTCCTTATCAACTATTTAACTGCGAAGTATTTCTCAATGTGAAAATATGATAACCATACACTACTAGATATCTGTACAAAAATTTATTCTATTTTATATCAACTAAGCACTTTATAAAAAGAGGAATTTTTTATTTGTATAAAATTTATGTTCTAGTTGAAAGTTTTTATCAATTTAGAAATTCTAAGTGCTCATTTAATTTGAGTCTTTTTGTTACTATCCTTGAATTTTCTATTGAGATTGGAACAATTTCTTTTTAAGCTCCCATTTTATTCTATTTCACATAAAAATAAGATCTACTTTTTCCCTTTATTTAATACTTTTTCCTAAATTTAACACATGTAAATCTACCAATTCCATAATCATTAATATCTAACAAAATCTATCAATTTTTAGTTTTAAATGCTACCACTTCTGATAGTCCTAATATGATTATCCTTTCAAAGCTCAATACTTAAATGTTAAAGAATTCATATTTAGAAGAGTGCATCATACTCATACTTTTAACATTTTAGTTTTATAATTATTAAATTATCAGAATCTATTTTAAAATAGTGAATATTAATTTATATTTTATAATTATAGATAACAATATTTTACTGATATTCTATATATTTAAAGTTACTGAGGGCCTAATATTCTCTAAATAAATTATTATATCCATCTCTCATAATGTGAATTGCTTGCTAACATGTACATCCTAAATATGAATTTATATTTTAATTACAATTGTTATAGTATTTGAATTCTTTTTTATTTAAACAATTATTATACTTCTTTTAAATAACAATTTAGTTTAACTAATTATATTTATTCTATTAATAATAATATAATTTCAAATTAAATTGATGAGGTAATAAAACTTATTAGAAATATATTTTTATTAGTGATTGGAATGTTTTTTATATATAAAATTCGACTTAAACAATGAGCGTCAAAAGATTAAATTAGAACTACAATTTTCAAGCAATGAAATGGTTAGATAAATTAAAATAGTTAGCATTTAATCATGATATTTTATTTAGTATAAATTGAATCTTAAATATTCATAGTTTTATAACCAAATTTGCTATAATCATAAAATATTTTTTTAAAAAATATTATTCCTTTAAAAATTTTTTGGAGTGTTACTTTCGGATATTATATGTGATATAAATAAGAGATTTTAATAATTATTATATGCATAAATTTTTTATTAAAATTCTTCTATCTTTCTTTCAAAATCTACTATTTTAAATTAAATATAATATTTATCGATTTTATATGACTATAATTTAAAAACATCGCTGTTTCATTCACCTTCAACTGAAATATAAAATAAATCTATTTAAGATTACTGAATTATTTTAAATCTCAGCAAAAAGCAAAAGAAGAGATAACAAATCTAAATGGCTTTTTTTGGTACTATTTTTATACTTGTTTGTCCAAGTTAATTAATGCATTGATTATATAGAAATATTAGTGAAGATATAAAAGACTACAACAAAATCAATTCATTAATATTGTAGAAATACATTTGAATTTGGAAAATTAATTATAATTAAATTTATAATAAATCAAAATCGTGGCAGTTAAAGTTGGCCAATTTAAACGATCTTGGGCTCATTCGATAGAGAATTCAAAATTAGCTGGACTTTATTATTGGCGGTACTATTTTATCGCATCCCTGGAGCGAGATAACTCGACTTTAATGTGAGGGTATAATTTAATGAATTTAGATGAGTTTAATTAAAGTCGAGTTATCTCGCTCCAGGGATGCAATAAAATAGTACCGCCAATAACAAAGTCCAGCTAATTTTGAATTCTCTATCGAATGAGCCCTAGATCGTTTAAATTGGCCAACTTTAACTGCCACGATTTTGATTTATTATAAATTTAATTATAATTAATTTTCCAAATTCAAATGTATTTCTACAATATATAGTAGATATAAAAAAGTCAAATTTGATATTTATTTATATTAAATGGTAATATAAATATATATTAATATATTTATTATTATAAAAAATAAAATAAAAATTATTTTGATGAATTATAAATATTCATTGTGTTTAAAAAAATTTCAAAGAAAAAAGAATATAATTTATAGATAGTTATTTTACAATTAATAAAAAAGTTTTTATATTTTCATGAACTCAACCTATATATTAAAATTTTATTCTTAATAATTTGTTATTACTTAATAGTTAATTATAATTCTAAAAATATTATTTTTTGATTTTTAAGTTTAATATCATTATATTATACATTTTAATAAAATAAAAATATATAAGTAAAAATATCTTATTCTATGACCAAGTATAAATAAATATAACTAGTTAAATTGTGGCATCATCAGAATTGGCTTCAATTTCAAAAATAAAAATCTAATTAAACATCAATCTTGAAAGGTTTTTTCTGTATATTATTACTAATGTTAAATATTATATTATATGTTTCAAGTTGGCCTAGATTATTGCTTGAAAAATAATAAAATTATAAAACTAAATTCACAAAAAATTAAATAAATTAAAAAATAATATTTTTTTCTTTTTTTTGTATTGTATAAAAATCTTACCAGAGACAAATAATTCTGCAAATAAATCTATTGAGAATAAATTATATTTTCCTACAAAATTTTTATACATTTAAACTAAAATACTCTTTTTTATATTTTATTTCAAACAGATATTCATTAAATTTATTAAAATTAAAAATATTATAGTTGAAAATTTATATTTTTGAACATTAATTTTATTATTAAAAACAAAAAATATAATAAATTCTATAAAAATGAATTATTTTTATATAAATTTGAAAAATTTTATATTTTAAGCTAAACTACAATTAAAATATAGACATTTAATAATTAAATTCAAATCTTTTGGAAAAATAGTATTCTATAAAAAAGTTCAAATTTTCATTAAATGATTTGAAATTAATATAAAATTATTTCACTTACATTCAAAACCCCAAAACCCCTTAATGAGGTTAATAAGTGCTTTGATTTGTAGGGAATTTGTTAGGGGTTGGGGTTATTAATAGGTTTTAATGTGAAAAATATAGTAAATGTATTTAATTTAATCACTCAAAATGCACTTTTGGAACATGTGGGAGAGGTCTAAAGTTTATCTTACTTAACCACAACTCTATCTGCTCTATTGATATGTCTGATCTTGAGTTTGGTTTAATTATTATTGACTCTGCCATTTGTTTCATTGATTGAGATACTCTTGTTCTGTCAATAAATTGCTTTATTCTTTGTTTAGCATCCTTCTCACACCTTGTAGAGTAGTAATCATTGCGAGGCATATCGCACTCTATTATTATTGCTGCTAAAGCCCACACATCCCACTAAAAGTCTCCATCTCTCCAGTCCTCTCTTTCTGGATAGTACCCTTGCGTTCCCATTACAGTTCCAAGCCTTGATACTTCCACTCTTTAAGCTCTGTTGAAATCGATTATTGCTACTCTTACAGGTGAGAAGTTTATCATTATATTTTCTGGCTTCAAATCTCTGTGAACAAACCCTAACTTATGAAGCTCTTTAATACCTTATACGGTCTGAGTTGCTATTTATCCAAGTTACTTATGATTCCTTTGATCTGTTATGAAATCTCTTAGGGTCATTTCATAGAGTGGAAGTCTGAAAGCAACATGATCCTTGGCAAGGAGAACAGCATCTAGCTTGATTAAGTAACTACACTCTTTAAACTTTGCTTGAGTGAGTACTTGATACTCATTTGTAAACTCCATTTAATATTTATCATCACTTAAGAGATAGTTGAAGGGATACACCTTGTATCGTATTGATGATCGTTGATAACTTTCTTATCAAAGGAGTCTTCTATTATAAGGTAGCTTTAAAGAGAAGTATCTAGGTCAATTTAAGCAAGAACCGGTATTTTCTTGTATTGAATCTTGATCATAATTTTTGTTATTTCAGAGGTCAGTTGGTTGCGTGCCTTCTTAACGTACTCTAACTCTCTAGCTTATTCAGGTACTACGACCTTAGAATATTCCCTCGCTTATCTTTTGTTTAGAAGCTTCAGCTCAACTTCATGATTCTCAACCTCTATATCTTTCTTGTGAGCTTTTAATAGGTGCTTCCTTAAATCTCTTGTATGAGAGTATTGCTTATGGCACTCAAACAGTCATACTTTCCATCTATTTTATCATGCTCTAAGTATACAGTGGGCTTGGCTTCTCTATTTTCCTTCATATGTCTGTACCAGCTTGATTTATGAGCAAAATCTCTCTCACATAACTCACAAAATAGACTTCAACCTCTTCAGTTTGTATAGGAATTTCATTATTACCTTTCTCTTCCTGTCTGTCTCCCACACACTTGTTTGCCAATTATTTTCTATTATTAATTTCTATTTTAATAACAGAGACCGCAAGTGATAGCTCTGGTAGTTCTTTAAGAGAGTTTATCTCACAGCTATCACACTTTTTATTGCTGCCAAAGGTAAGTCTTGTTTAGTTTGATGGAAGTGCTGTTGTTTTTCTTAAAATGTTAGCGCTCATATTTAAATTTGAATTTAAAATTATAAAACTGCCTCTATAACTGAGAGCTTATATGAGAGCTTTGCAAGCCTACAAGTTTCAAGGGAAGTTCTTAGAGTATTAGAGAAGAATTATGAGTGTTAAGAGACGATCCAGCTCTATATATGGGTGAGGAAGTAACCATTTTAACTTTCATTCATAAGTTGATTATAGTATGTACCGATTTAGGAGGTGCACCTAATAAAGTACGTACTGCTTTAGGAGGTATTTTTGTGATTTTATGATTAAAATTAGGGTGCTCCTAATTAAGTCCTAGCTTTAATAATGCTCCTAATTAAGTACGTACCAATTTAAATTTAAAAATATGGAACTTTAACAGTAGAAATTGATATCAATCTCTAAAGTTTGAAACCAGTTCTCAAAACCTTCTCCATATCCTTCTTAGAGGTTGACCTCCTATAGGATGCCCATATTTAATAGTAAGTTTTACAGAGGTATATAATTGAAATCAATAAACTTAAATTTGAATATCATTTCTAAGATCTGTAAGCAAGATGGAGTCAATGAATGATGCAATGAAAAGAGTGCAAGCACAAGAATTGATTCAAAGATTTAGAAGCAAGGAGGATTTGCACCGCTACCTGGTGCAGCAAGGTAATGAACTCATAGTAGCTAATCTTGATTATGTAGTTGGTTTGTTCCTGCCAACGATGGAAGGCACTAAAATATCATTTCTAAGAGCGATACTCTGCGAAGAGAAGAAAGCATCGAAAACTTAAGATGTAAAGTCTGCAGAGATTCCAAACTATACAGAAATCTCAGTGACTAACTTATATGATGATGCATTGAACGACCCAGAGGTTTCGCTGTACCTGCCTACTAAGAAGCAGTTGTCAAATAAACTGCCTGAAAGAAACTATTTCTTTGGCATACTTGCGACAATTAAAGGTGATTACTTGAAAGAAATTATTCAAGAATCTCATAAGAAAAGGTACAGCATCTCTTCAGAAGATAAGGATAATCAGGGGATCAAGATAAGTGAGAGCTGGCTATCAGAGCTGCAGAAACACCCTTATATTTCAAGCTTAACTCTTTAAAAAATCTGGTACTGGCATCTTCTTGATGAAGGAATAGAGTATGTCCCACAGAGAGCGAAAATCGCAGACACAGTATGAAGTTAGCAAGAGACTTTATTCAAATATTTAGCCTCCAGAGTCAATGAACATAGATGCTGGAGCTGGCAGCAAGAGAAGAAACTTAGGAGGAGGGAAGCAAGAAGTAGAAGAAAAGAAAGAGAAGCCAGCTCCATCTAAAGAATTTTAAATGTGACTTATATATTTATTAACTTAACTACATAATTATCTACTCTCTTCTCTGAGCTCTTAATAAACTCTACTGTATCGATAGGTTGGTCATGCATCAAGTGGTATAGCAGCAGTTTTTTGTAATGACCTTTTAATATTCCCCAGTAGAACTCAATTCCATTAAACTATGGACTGTAAGGTACGTTGAACACTGGCGTTATTCTAAGTTGTTCATAACTCTTCCTTGTTTCTTTAGTCTTATGAACAGAAAGATTATCAACAAACAGTATAATCTCTTATTCAGGGTACTTCTCTCTCAGCTGCTCTAAGAACTTAATATACTGCTCTGTCTTAATAGAGCGAGGATGAATAACATAAGTTTCTAAACCAGCATCCTCGCTAATACCTCCAAGAATTGCCATTGTTTATACCTTGACTTTCTAGTCATATACTTCTATGTTGCTATGCCTCTTATACCAAGACTTCTAGATGAAAGTGTTGAATGTAAACACAGCCTCGTCAGCATGAATAAACTTAATATTATTCTATTAGGCTCTCTCCATTTAATTATAAATATAATTTAAGTTGTTGTTGTAAAATGGCAGAGTGAAATCAATTACTCTCTTGATACGATTTACACCTTTGTAAGAGATACCGTTTCGTTTATAAATGTTTGCAACAGATTATGCAGAGATCTTCAACTCAGGGAACTGGCGATGAAACATAATAGCTCGTTAGTCGAGAGAGAAGTGAGCCCAATACTTCAAAGTTTTTTCATTAATAAGATAGTCAATATGCTTCTATAGAAACTTTGACTTCCTCTTAGGCTAAGAATTCAGCTATTATTGCTTTAATTACACAGCTTTCAAGCAGTGAGAGCGAACAGTTGATGGACTACGCTTTAAGAGAAGTGCAATAGACTTATAGTTCAGTACTGGTTTGACTTATTCACTATACATATCACATCCATAACGCAGTTTAAACACTAAATCTATATACTCTTCATCATAAATAAACCCCAAAAGCTTGTAATTTTAGTCTCGCATTTAATTAATAACCCCAACCCCTAACAAATTCCCTATAAATCAAAGTACTTATAAACCTCATTAAGGAGTTTTGGGGTTTTGATTTCTTTCTTAAATTCAAATTTTAAAAAACTTCAATAAACTAATAATTTAACAAAAAATACAAATTCAATGTAAACACACATATTTTTATTCTTTATAAGAACTATATTATGTTTTTAATAGTAAATATATTGATAATATTAGATAGTAATTTTTTAAAAGTATTTTTGGTTTTATAAATTAAGTATGTTTAAGATAAAAATTTATTCTTAAAAAAAATTAGAAATTTTATAGCTTCTTTAAATGATAATGTACTGACAAAATATAAAAAGAAATATATTGTTTTATAATATCAATTGACAATAAAATAATAAAATAATAATCCTCCAGAAATAGAAATTATTTTTATATCATAAATAATCATGAAAGTTAAATTAAAAAAACTATTTCTGTCAAATGAAAATTTATACAATAAAAATAATTCGTTTGAGTCAGAAATATAAAGATGTTATTTGATTTATATTAAATTATTTTTATTATATACAAACCGTGAAAATTCTACCCCAATTGGAAATTAAATAATTTTAATTGAAATAAAATTATAAGAAATATAGAGAATATAATTAATATCAAAATATTGAACTTATAGAATTAAATTAATTTTGAAAGAACATAATTAATTTATAAAAGCTTTGTTAATAATGTATAAATGAAATAAATATTTATTTAAAACAAAAATTTGAGTCAGTTAATATTTAAATTATTTTAGAATTTTTTAATAATTAATATGGAATTCAAATTTTATACTTTTCTTTAGAAGCTATTCATTTTATCCCTTTAAATTTAATTGAAATGACCTCACTTCTTGAAAATAGTAAAACTTAAAAAAGCTTTAGTTAATCTTTTTTAATAGAATAGGATAAAATATTTCTCCTTAGTCATAATTTAAATTGAATGGGCTATATCCTAAAAACTGCACTACTTTAATTGCTAAAACATGTATAATTTTTTTATATTTAATTTTTAAAATCTAAAGTAATATAGAAATATTATAATTTATAAATTTATTTATTTATAGAATTTCTAGAGAAATGTTACACTTACCAAATAACTAAAACAATTATATTAAATTTATTAGAATTTTATTTGTTTAACTTTTACATTTTTTTAATATTTATTTATTTAATTTTGTAGAATATATTTATTAAATATTATATTAAAATAAACTGCCAGCTAATCCAACATCTCAAATTCAGACCCAAAACCATTTTTTGAATCTGAAATTTAATAGATACATTTACTCCTGAGGTATTAATATGAAAAGACCGCGATGAAGTAAATCAATCAATTATATTGGGAAACTCGAGGACATACTACTTTTAATTCAATTCCAGAAATAATAAAAGTATACCAAAAACATTTTTTTTATTATTTATAAATAATGAAATGGAAAAATAACCTCAATATAACAAGAAAAATTGAAAATTATTATTTAAATAAACCCAAAGATCAATAAAGATAAGAGATTTAGAGTAAAAAATTTAAACTTAGAAGCTGTATCAAAGTATAAATAGGCTTAATAAAATTTACAAACTCTTATTGAATTATTCTATTATGGACAATCATTTAAGCGAATAGTTATAATAATTGTCCCAGACATTAATATTTACGCAAAATAACTGGTTTTAAAAAGTTATTTGTTCTTAACTCCTAATCTTCTTTCAGAAAACTTTTTGGGTTTTATATAATTAGAATTTTTAACTTTTAAAAAAGTCTATTTTATCAATATAAAAAATTAATGAATTAAAATTGGACTGAATTTAAGTATTTTAGATTTTTGTGAATTATAAGCAAAAAAAATCATTTAAATATTTTACAAAATTAAAATTAAATTTTAAGATAGAGATGGAAGCATTCAAAGACTCGGACTAACAAAGCGAAAACACTAAAAAAGAAGAAGATGTAGAAGTGAGATAAAGCTTTACTATATTGAGTATTATATTTTAGATTTCACAAATTATTTTACTCACCTTGTAATATTCTAAATATTTTATTATATTACCTAAAATTACAGATTAAATTTAAAGCTCTTCATTTTTTAATTTTTATTTCATATTTATTAATTAATTTATAAAAAGGTTTATATCTATGCACTGAAATTTACAATTATTATTTAAGTATTCTATCAAAATTAGGCTCTTAATAAGATACTTTATTTTTATAACGAAATATCAAATTCAATATTCATTTATAAATTAAAATTAGGGGCAATTCCTGATTAATTCGAATATTTAATATTAATTCTTATAAATACCAAACCATTATAATATTTAAAAAATATATATTTTAAATAAAATAATTCATTATAAATTATTATATTTTTTTAATCAGTAAATAATGATCATTTTATAATTATAAAAATATGATTTTAAAATTAATGAAAAGTTATAAATATTTTTAATAATAAAAACCTGTTATTCAGTATATTAATTTATTTTGCATTTTTTATAACTAAAACAGTCAGGAGCCATTAATATTTATATTAAAAATATAAAATTCATAAGAATTTTTATATAATAACTACTATAAATGCTATATATCATATTTAAAGTATTAATATAATTTTTGTGATTAAATATCATAATTTATTTATCTTTTTAACTATATATATTAATTAATGCATATAAAAATGCTCTTAATTTAAATATTTATGATAATTATACTAGAAATACATAGAATATGAAGGAATAAATCTTAATTTTAATTTATTTATATTTAAAAAATAAATATTTTGGTAAAAATTCCATGAAATTAATTACCATTAATTTATATAATTGCTGCTCTTGCATGAAGCAAAACCTAATTAAAATATAATCATAAATTATCTTTTGTTTTCTCCAACTATCTCCACTTTATCTCTATTTTTATAAATATATATAATTCATTTTCAAAAACATTATTTAAATTTAATTACTGACTATAATATCATCAATGAAATTTAAGAGTAAATATAATTTTATTAAATAAAAGTACAGGTTAAGGTAAGTCGTGGCTTCGGTTTAAATTTTAAAAGTTTTATCAATGAATTATTTTTATTCTTATAAAAATAAATACCATTTTTATTAAATAAAAAACTAATGAATAATTAAAAAAATAATCTAACTTTAATAAAATACTATATGAATACTCAAGATATTATTATAATGTATAATTCTTTTTCATTCTTTGAAGATAAACTCACTCTTAATCGTGGTTTATTAGATTTTATGATTATCTTTTTGTATTTATTCTTAAATGCAAATAAAAAATTATGGGGGGGGGAAAGTTTCCTGCACCGGTTTATTATTAAAAAAAATTTTTTGGTTAGTTTCCTGCACTGAATTTTTTTTCATTTTTAGAATTCGATTTTTATCACATTTATCAACAAAATCTTTTACTAATTTTTTTATATATTATTACTTAATCTATTCTTCAATTAATCAATATCTTTATTAACATGGAATCTAATCACCATCCAAGCAAGGATAAAATTTATCCACTATATAGATTTCATCTGATATTAGTAGACTTCTGTATCTCAACCATAATATTGTTCTCTCTGTACTAATGAAATTCCAAATATTTTATTCAATTGTTGTTAAAATTCTAATTATTTCTTTCAATGATATATATTATTAGATAATGTTTAATACTATATTTTCATGCAGTTCGCACATGATATAAAAAATATCTTAAAATATATGGGTTGTAAAAAAAAATTTATTGTTAAAACTTATTAAATTTTACTTATAAAAAAAGTGCAGGAAACTAACACGAGTGCAGGAAACTTTCCCCCCCCCAAATTATGTTTGTATTTTTGGATAAAAAATACTTTTAAATATTATATTTATTTGAATAATACCTTGAAAGAAAAAATAATTCCAAAATTTATTTTTCTCAACCTAGATTTATTCAAATATCTAAAGATAACTCTTTTAATATATTTAAAGTCTACATATTAATCAAATTTTTTAAAGAAAAAATATATAAATTATAATTAATTTAATTTAGAAATTTAATAAATATTTACTATTTTAATTTTGGTTAATTTTGTTTTAATTTGCATCATATTAATAATAAAAATAAGGCTCATAATGATTTAATAATGAACAATTAATATAGATTAATATTTTTTATTAATCTATAAGTGTAGTACATTTATTTAATAATTCAATTTTGCTCAACATATGGAATTAAACTATATGATATTTACTGAATTGTTTCTTAAAATTTACTCAACTTTTATACTTATTTAAATTTGTTTATAGGTAAATGTAGAAGAAAAAAAGAATTAGTAATTAAATTAGTTTTATTCATTTATTTAAGTAACAAATATTTTATTGTAGGAATACATTCGATTTGGGAAAATTAATTAATTATTAATTATCTTCAGTTATGTTTTTGGAAAATGTCTCTAAACCCTGACAATATTATACTCTCTGGATAGCACATTAAAAATGAGACGGTGGTTGTTATTGCTATAATAAATTTATCTCATCAGCGAGAAAAACCCATTATACTATTTTTGGGAGTTAGCTCAAAATCAAAATATCTCTCTTCATGGGATGATTAAAGAATATTGCCAATAGTAAAGTCCAGCTAAAATTCCGGTATATACCGTAGAATCTTTTTATTTTTGAATTTTGTGTCACTTTGGATTTGATAACTGCCATGATTTTAATATTTAATTAATTTAATTTTAATTCATTTTCCCAAATCGAATGTATTCCTACACTAATAATATTGATTAAAATGTTTATTAGTAAGTTTGTCTTTTAAATATGATTTATTAAAACAATAATATCAAGAGTCATACGGCAGTCCACCCAGATATTAAGTAGATTCACCAGCTAACTAGCAATCTATAGCAGATATCTTCTAAAAGCAAGATAAAAATATTATTAAATAATATATTTATTTTTCCTTAATTTTAAATATTATGTTTAAAATTTAAGATACAAAGAACATGAACTTCCTGAATGTAAATAACATGAATACTTCCAGTTTTATTAAGAGATAGATGAGTTACAATCCACATACATAAAATAGTAATAATCCTGAAAACTAAAATAATTTCATGTTTGAAGGCTCATCTGTTACTAGTGATTCAGACAACTCCAAGAATCATATAAAATTAATAATTTAATTTTTTATATTTTATTTTTAGAATTTTTATTTTTGGATTATTTAATTCTACTCTCAGATAATTTATCAACTTTATATATGTATATTGAATGATGGATTCCCGTCGATGAGATCAAGTCGTGGAAAATTAAATAAAAACTCCAAGAATATCTTACTAAATCATAAATAGAAATATAGATCGTCACTTTAGGACCAATTAAAGTATACCAGTACAGTAATTAAAATTCCAGATAAATTATTTAAACAAGACAAATATCTCAAGACACCAAGGGTTTTATCCACTAATATAAATAGCGATTTGGATGTTCTAGATTAAGCAAATTCAAAAGTTTTATTTAAAAGATACGATAAAATTGATAAATTTAGATTTAATTTTAGATATGTTTTTTATATTATAATTATGAATAAGCAACTAGGAATTTGAATACATGGGTGTTGATACCGGGACGTCCCAAGATCATCAGGACGTCCCAGGATCATCAGGACGTCCCAGGAGTATCAGGACGTCCCAGGAGTATCAGGACGTTCCAAATTATATATTACTGTAAGAAAATGTAAAACCATAACATGAAGTATCTAAAAAAAGATTCTATAAGAATCTTATCAGGCTGGGTCAAGGGGTGTTACCCCTAGTAGTGTAAGGAATGCGAGAGCTCATCTATTTATACCAAATCAAAATAATTATCAGTAGAGGCCAATGGGGCGTTAGCACCTCTTGAAGAATCGGAGTCAACACCTCTAAAAAATGTTTTTAAAGGTAATATGAATGAATAAGTGAAATATATAATTTTGAATCGTTAAACTATAATCGTTGACAATGATTAACATTAATACATATGGGACTATATTAATAAAAAATCATTAAAGATCACATAGCACATGATAAATGAGAAGTAATTTTTTAATTAGAAGGATGTGACATGCTATCAATTAATATTTAAAGTTGAAATTCTAATCATTACTATAAATCAAGTATACTTTACCAGAGAAGTATATAGACATGATTTTACGATTATGATAATAACCAATGTCGCACAGATAAACTTTAAAAAATGGTTTTAGAAATTCTAGTACTAATACATACTCTTTGAAAGTATTGCGAGAGATCCTATTTATTTTTTTCTAATATTAGAAACATCAGAGACACTGTTGATGATATAATAAAGTTTTCAGATTAAATCATGTGGCTCATCTGTAATAAAGCTTTCTGGGATGTTAGAATAATTATTAAGACCTAATTAAAGTTCAAGATAGCTATCTTTTACAAGATCATGTCCAGACGAACGAGGCTTAAAATTAAGAAAATAATTAATTTTTATTTATATAAAATAAACATATAAATATAAATATATCTAAAGTTTGCATTTCTGTACCCTTATTATCTAAAAAATATATTCAATATTAAAATAAAGCTTAATACAATTCTGTAATTATTGATAATAACCATTTTGGATAACTTTGTAATTTATATTTTGATATAAATAAAATATATTTTTATAAAATAAAATGTATTTCAGCAATATGTTATACTTTATTTAAATGATAGGTTTATAATAATCAGCTTTTTTATTCAAGTAAGCTTTCATAGATTATTATTTATTGTTAATAAGAAATTATATTTAAAAGAAATAGAAATTTTTTACACAAATATATAATTTGGGACGTCCTGGTAATTCTGGGACGTCCCGGTATCAACACCCTAATACATAAAGAAGAACGTAAGGATTTCCGAATTTAAATTTACTCTCTTAAGAAACTAAAAAGCGTCTAAAATTACCAAGTATAGCTTCAGATGCCATCGGATGTAAATTATAAATTAAAGGTGATTAGAAATAGAGCGTCTATAAATTGCTGAATAGTAAATCAGTGAAAGATTTTGAGAATAAATACAAATTTAAACCATAGCTTATCTAGAAGGAAACTGATCGATTATATAAACAAAAACAAACTCTAATACCTTAAAATATATAAACATAGGAGTCAATTAAAAAGTTGTAAGAAATTTATTTTATTTATAGTTTTTTATACCAGAAAAGTTCTAGCTGAGTAGCAGATTTACAACACCAAGGATTAGTACAGTGAATACATTAGTAAAACTTTAAAGTTAAGATTCTAAAGATTCCTAAAATATTTAAAATTTGAGAGCTTTTGATTCAAATCAGCTTTCTGTTAAGTCTCAGTTATAATTATATAAACTCTAAAAATTTCAAGGATATCAGATATATATATAAAAATTATATTATTAACAAAATTTATACAATTATAGACTCAAATAAAGGTTTTAAAACTCATAGAGAAAGTTAAATTAAATCAGATGGAGTTAAAAGAGTAAAAGTAAAAGAATAAAATTAAGACATTCACAAATAGTTATAAAGTTATAAAATAGGTGCTGCTTACATATTTACTCCTAAATAGTCAAAGAGAGAAATACAGAAAGTAATAAACAGAGAATGATAGCTTTTAAATCTTAATTCTTCCCATTTATTTTTAAATGAGTTTATGATCTTCTTTACAATTATTACAAATATTCAGATTAAAAATAAAAAAAACATATCATAAAAATCATTCATTAATCATTAAGGAACTTAGCCAATCTATTTTTCTTCTATGAGCTGTTATTTTATTCTGATTAAAGCCTGCTGTCATTGATATTTAATATGACCTACTTTTAGTTTCCCCTCCCAATACTACTCTATTTTTAGTGTTACTTGCCTATATTAACTTTTTAACTTGCATCATTATAACTTTAATTAACTTGATTTAGTAATAATTTCTACCCCTATGTTATAGCCTATTCATACTCGTTTAGTTAATCACTCTGATTCATTGAGGTGATATGACTCATTATAACTTGATTTTTATGTGAATTATAGCTGCTGTCATTTTAATTAGTGTTTTTCATTAATAACATGCCAAACGAGCTTTCATTGATGTTTTATTCGTGAGATTCATCTCTCAAGTTGTTAAATTACATAACATTGTCTTCTGTGTACTACTCATCTTGATAGTCTTAGTAATTTGAATTACTTAACATGAAATCCTGGTCTTTATCAAATTATAATTAATTGCGGTGTTCATTTAGGGGTACTACAGTGAGAGGAGTTTCTAGCATTTCACTATCTAAATCCTGAAGTTTATCATTACGAGATTTATCATCTTTTTGCTAGAAATTTATCTCTTAGTTTAGCTCTTCTTTGAATTATTCAAAAATTCCTTAATAATCTTGGTTGTTTTTTTGTTAATACTAAAATATTTAAGCATTGCCATCTCCTTTGAAGTTCAAGTTATTTTGACTTGAAGTGTTTGAGATTAAACCATCTAGTAAGTTTAAATTAGATTGAATATTGTTAAATTATTGTTCATTTGAAGTTACTCCTTTATATCCCGCGTCATCGAAGTTTGAGTCATTGTGAGGGTAGTTTGATTTTGAAGTTAATTAATCTTTCATTATTGAGAAGCCAGTCACTTCAAGGTCTTGTGCAGGAATTAAATTGAAAATCATAAATACATATTTCCTGAATTATGAGGGCTTAGTTTAACTCATCAATCATTGTATTATCCTGCTCACTTTGTACTTTACTTATGTCTCCAATTTCATTTAAGAAACTATTACCATTAATCTAATCCTCACTATGTTTACTATTCTCAAGCAACCCTTGAAACAACTTAACTTAAGAATTATTGATGATTTATTATTGAAATGAAGCGTGTGAAGCTAGCCATTTATCATCACTTTACAAGTTACTATCGAAATTTTTCAGTGGTGATTGCTATGCACCATTATTTGAGATTAAACTATGTTTCAATAATTTTTGGTGACCAAGACTATAATAATATGGAATTCTAAAGTAAATAATCATAAGACCTTTTAAATATATATAGTTACTTTAATATATTGAATTATAAAAGCAAAGTCAAGAGCTTCATCAATTTTATGAATATCAAGATCTCTCTAACTCTATAGTTTTGTTTGAATTAAATGCTTATTATTTGTAAAAATTTGATTAGTCTGGTCTATTCTATCAGTGCAAGAAGTTAATTGAGAGAGTATTGATTGGTAATGCTCTATTATCTTTTATTTATTTTTTATTGGTATTAATGTTTCAGGTTATGAAAGCTGTTATTATTGGAAAGTTTATAAATAACACTGAAGATTTTTTGGTAATTAATAATAAATTAAATATATTTATAAAGAATAAATTATAAAATTAATTGTAATTTAGTAAATATTGTAAATAAATTTTATAAAAAGCATGATATTATAGAAAGTAGTTCAATCAAAAAGAATTCCAAAAATAATTATGAAAAAAAAAGTTTCTTATACTTTTATTATAAATTATTTTTTTCAGAATTTTTGAATTTATTGTTAATGTTAATTAAAATTCAAAATTTCTAAATATACATTTAAACAAATATCAACTTAAATTATAAAAATTCTAGATTAGTTTTAAATGCTTAAATCATAAAAAAATTATACTATTATTTTATTTAAATTAAGCATAAAAATCACATAGTCTTGCAAAATAACAAATAAAAAATATAATTAATTAAATTCAAGTTTAAATATTGATTTTAATCGTAAAAATAAGATCTTTTTATGAAATAATTGTTATTTAATAAATTTTATCTAATTAGTAAATAGTAGAAGTCTAATTATAAAATATTGATCTTTAAGGTAATATCAGTTCAGAAATAATTAAATTTACAGTTAGAGTTATATATTTTGAATTAATCTCTATAGTTCTACAAAAGATTTTACATATTTAACAAACCAATTTTTTTGATTAAAATTTATTTAAAAATTTAAAATTCTCAAGAAATTTTTCAACAAAAATTAATTTTTAAAAATCCAAACTATTCTTCTTATATATTATTATGCTTTGTTTATCTCAATTCTTATTTTACATTAAATTCTATTGTAATTTATGAGTTCATTTTGTTTGAGTAACTGCTTAAATCACTAATACTTGAAGGAAGCAAAAAATGTTTAAAATAAATTAACATAAAAATTTAGATATCTATTAATTTATTGTTCATAAATATTTAATTATGATTCACTGCAAGATAAGTTGGCATATAAATATACAAATTGGAAATTTCCATAGAAAAGATCAATATAAATTAAATAGGTACTAAAATAAAACTTGATTCAATTAAACAATAGAGCAGTGACAAAAGAATCTACATACATAATTCCTCAATGGGAAAGTGAAGATTACTAATGACAGTGAGATTTGTTTAAATCTGGTCTCTTCTCACATTTTATAAATTAATTATAATTATTCGCTCATATTTTAATAATAACCTTAGTATTAACATATATATATATATATATATATATATATCTACAATTGGAAAATATATTGAAACCAATAATATATTTTATAATATGTCAATTTATTATTATTACTATAATAAAATTTCTATTATAAAATAATTAAGAAAATATTATAATTAGTTAATATATAAAAATAAATACTACTAATCTAGATGTCAAGATAAACAAGACAAGAGAGATTAAATCTGAACCTTAATTTGTCAAAAATTAAACTGTTTTAAATATGGGAAAATATTTTGGACTAAAGATTTTTATTTCTTTATCATTTTAATAAATAATCTTACTTAATAAAATAAAATAAATATAATTTATATTGAAATACAATTGAAAATACTTCTATTTGCTTTAATTCAAATTAAAATAAAATAAAATATATTTTAATATATTATGGTTCACTCTAGTTTGATCCTGATTTTAAAATATCAAGCAGATGGAAAAGTTGCCTAATTAAAAATTTTTATTGTAAAATCGTTTTAAAATTTATAAAGTATAAATTTTATTTTAAAAATATTTTGTTTATTATATAAAAATAATCATATTTAAATTGTATTTCAATATATTTTAGGGGGGAGTTTCCTGCACTTTTTTTTATTTATGTATAATTAAATAAATTTTAAATAAATTAACTAATTTAATATTTTTATGACCCATTAAATATTAAGAGCATATTTTTTATCATTGTAGTTTCTCAAGAAAATATAATTTAACATTATATAGGCATGGTAAGAACAAAGAATATTGAATCAGACTTACACTAATAATTGGAAACAATATTTTGAATTCCTATAATATAGTAAAGCAATATTATATTTAAGAGACAGAACCTAAAAATATCATCTGAGAAATGTCTAAGTTTTATGGAATCTGAAGATAGATATTGAATTATTGATTAATAAATTAAGTATAATTATATCAATGAAAATAATTAGAAAGTTGATTGATAGTTGTTATAAATATTTATTGTATTGAATTTTTTTATTAAAAAAAAATGTAGGAAACTTCACTAAGAATCTTTTTATATCATAATCCAGTGCAGGAAACTTCCCCCCACTCTATTTTATATATATTTTGAATTTTTCCAAGTTTTATATATTTATATATAATATATTTTTAGATAAAATTTTTTTTACTTTGACAATAATTTTATTAATTCAACCTATTTATAAATGAATTTCAATATTTTTAAATAAAGTTTATATTTATTTATATATAAATCTATAAAAATCAAATTGAATTTATAAATTATATATAAAAAAATAATTTTAATTTATATTTATTAACTTGCCTAATATGTTAATTATATCTAAAGTAAAATATTTATAGATATTTTAAATTACATAAGAAAATTTCCACTTTTAAATTATATATATATTTATAAATTTAAGAAGATTATTTAAAAATTAAATTATATAAATGTGAAAAATCATTTCTTGTCTTTTGCTCTACATTTTATCAGGTATTATAATTGACATTATAATTCAAAAAACTAATTAAAGCAATTAAAAAAAATAGCAATGTTTTTGTTAAAATTTGTAATTTAATTAGAAATTAATAAATTTTCATTATTTTAAATACTCCAATATGATGAATTAAAAATTAATATTATGATATATTCTTTAACAAGTTACATTTTTAATTTTATAAGAATTAATTTAGTATTTATAAAAAATTGGAAGCAAACTTTGTCTCAATATATTTTATTATATATTAATAGTATAACTTGATTTAAACTTCAATACTATGCTTTAATATACACCCAGAAAGTATGTGATAAGTAATCCTTTGCTCTCATTTAAAATTGAAAATAAATTTATTTACTCAATAATAATACAAAATTTTTTTATTGAAAATTTGGTAGGTAATCTATTTATGATATTATATTTGCTATACCATTATACAAAATAATCCTGTATACCTTCAAACGTGGGATGATGATTAATCAAAACTTCCAAAATATATTCTTGTTTTTTTCTTCTTCTAAAAGCTCCATTTATTTATGAAATTAAAATACAAACTTATCTAAAATTTTTAATTTTTTAGTTTATTTTTTTTAATTGATTTTAATTCCATTTATTTATTTTTATACTCTAAAAATATCAAATATGCGGGTGATATAAAAGAGATTATCAAAAAATTATTTCCTTATTAAATGATTAATTATAAAGAAGAAAAAAAAAACTTAACACCACTTTATGAAGCTCTCAGAATCTCGGATATTGAGGTTTCACAAAGACTCTTGAAAATTTGCCGATTAACTCGACTGGCAAACCGTTTCAGACGATAAATCTTAACTTTAAAATCTTAATGATAATCACAACATCTCTATTGTCGAAAAAACAGTTTTACTTCAAAGTGTACATGAGTATCAATATTAAAGGTAACATGTATATGTAAGTTTTAAGTCAACATTAGAAATTATTAGGCGAAATATATTAAGTAATATTAACAATTGTTTTTAATAGAAATTAGTTATTTATAATTATTTTTAAAAATTGTACGAAGTATAATATAAATTTAATTTAAAAATTCATTTTACTAAATTTTATCATTCTATGTTATGATTTAAAAATTTTAAAAAAAAATTTATTATATAATTCATTCATCACATGTATGTCTAATTTATGAAAAAAAATTATTAAAAATATTTTTTTATAAATATAGAATAAAAATGAATAAACTAGCTATATTTTTTTAACAAGAATAATCATATATTAATTAACGGATATTTTAGTTAGGTTTTCATAATATTTTTAAAAAAATTAAAATAAAAAATTTCATATTTATTCCATATAGAAATGATGATTTACAAAATTATTTAATTAATGTTTTTATTAATTCAAAATTATTAACTTACAATATAATTATAAATATTGAAATTTAGTGAATCTAATCAAATTTGGATTTATCAGGTTTTAAGTATCGTTTCAAATTGAGTTAAACTCATAAAAATATATTTTTATAAATGAAAAATTCACATTTTTTATAAATTTATTATTATTTTTTTTTAAAAAAGAATAATAATAGGCATTTTATTTTATAATTTATTTAAATTTAATCATCAAATAACTTTATGTTTAATACTTATAATATTTTGATAAAAATTCAATTAAAATTATATAATTTATAGATTTTTTATAATATTAAATGTAAATATAGGTTAGTAAACTCATTATTCATTAATAATAGACAAATTAAAGCGAGATTAAAAAATTTTATTTTCATATTTATTTTATATAAAGTACTTTTTATATTCAATAAATAACAAAATTTCTATAATTAGAATTTTGAATTCGTTATTTATTTATCAAATTCATAAATTGTTCTAAAACATTAATTTATTCAAATTTTAATTTTTAATTTTTACAATGATCATGGTTTTATAAATTTATTAATATTTATTAATTTTTTTTATATTCAAAAAGATTACATTAAATTAAATTTTTCTAATTAACATTAAAAAAATTGACGGTAAAAATCTTTTAATTATTAATAATATAATGCATGGATATAGAAATTTATGCTTTTTCGTCAAAATATAGTTCATTTATGCGTTTATTAATATTTATAACTCTAATTATAATATTTCAGTAATTTATTTTTAAAATAAATTAATTTAATTTATTTTTTTAATTTAAAACCATTTATAAATATGTATATGCGTTTTTATGTGAATAATTAATATTTTATGATTTTATTTAATATATTTCGAGTTTATCATTAAAAATTAATTTAATTAAAAATAATCATATAATTTGCATTCATAAATTTATAAAAATATTTTTTTTATTAAAAAATTATTATCATTTTTAATTTAT
Source organism: Oxytricha trifallax (assembly GCA_000711775.1). Taxonomy (NCBI): domain Eukaryota; phylum Ciliophora; class Spirotrichea; order Sporadotrichida; family Oxytrichidae; genus Oxytricha; species Oxytricha trifallax. Next base: position 31,834 of record ARYC01000124.1, read on the forward strand.
TACTTCAAATCAATTTAATATTTATTTTATAATATTTAAAATTCAAATTAAAATAAAAAATTATTGAAAACAATTTAAATTTAATAAATGAAATAAATACAATATTAATTAAATATTATTCTAAATTTCTGCTGAACAATCGCATCGGCGCTTATTTTCCATAATTTATTGAAACTTAACTAAATTGTTTTTCTTATCAAATAATTTCTTTTTAATCTCAAGCTCTTATTAAAAAACTTACTTTCTTTTTTTTATTACAAAATATATATGGGAAGGGTAAAATTGGGAACCTAAACTAATTTAAATTATAATATTGTAGGAATACATTTGATTTGAGATTTTAATTAAAAATAAATAAATAATTAAAATCGTGGCAGTTAGTTTTCTGGAAACCCTCACAATATGGTACTTGTTCGAAAGAGAATTCTAAATTAGCTGGACTTTACTATTGACGGTACCCTCTATCGCATTCCCAGAGCGAGTTAACTCGACTTTAATTTCTGCATTGAAAACAACTAATCAAATCACCAGAAATTAAAGTCGTGTTAACTCTCTCTGGGAATGCGATAGAGGGTACCGTCAATAGTAAAGTCCAGCTAATTTTGAATTCTCTATCGAACAAGTACCATATTGTCAGGGTTTCCAGAAAACTAACTGCCACGATTTTAATTATTTAATTTATTAATTATAATTTATTTTCCCAAATCAAATGTATTTCTACTGTAATAAACTTAATTAGAACATAAAAACATTCATTCTATTGAAAATGATAAATATTTTGTTTTTATTTGCATAAAAGTTGTTTTACTAAAATCATTTAATAAATTTTTGTAAAGACTAGTAAATGCGATGTAAATAACTTTTTCATTAAAATCTTATTAATTTTTATATACTAAATCCAAAGTAACTAATTAATCGTGAATGATTGAATAAATCTATAAGCAACTGTATCAAATTATGATCCAGATTATCAACATCAATTATAAAAATTTATGAGCTACAAATCCGTAAATGGATGGCAAATGTAGGTATAATTTTAATGAGGTTTGATTTTAATAAAAAATTGAGAACAAAAACATATATCCTTCACTCTTATGTTTAAAAATATAATCATTTAATGTTTAAATATATCTTTAATAGATATAAAAAATGAACAACATGTTACTATTACGTTTTTTTTAAAAAAAATTATTTTACTTTTATTTTTCTTCTAAGAAATATCTTATTTTTAAAAAAATAAGAAAAAAATTCAAAAATTTTTATAAATATAAATTTTACTCACTTAGTAATTTCTAGTATGTCTTTTTTTATATAATTATGCAGAAATAATAAGATTCTATAAATTCTGGTACAGATTAGTCTTTTTAATTGCTAATGAATTATAAAAAAAATATTCACGAAAAAGATAATAATTTTTGCACCATCAAATAAAATATTTAAATACAAAATAACAAATAATAATTAGTTAATGATTAAAATATTTTTTCAGAAAAAAATTATATATATAATTTATAACATTAATTAATAATTTAAATTCTTTAGATGATATTATGATGAGTAAAATGTATATTTAATTCAATAAACAAAAAAATTAAGAGTCTTAGTCTTAGTCTTTGTCTTAGTCTTATTATTATTATTATTAATAATAATAATAATAATATATTTTTTTAACTTAAATATTTCTATTAAAATTTATATATAAGATAATAGGATATTATTATAAAAATCAATATTTAAAATTATTTATTTATTTTATTCATTTAATTTTAAGATTTCAATAATGATTATTTTTATTCTGAAATTCTTTTCTTTTTGCATTTATATTATTTATGAATTTTAATGTTAAATAAAAAAATTGATTTTATAAAAGATTTAACAATAAAATTTACTATTGTATGTCAAAAACTTAATAATACTTAAAAAAAATTTTATTTTCATTTTTATTATTTAACAAAAATATAAATGGTATGATATTAATTTATGATTTTATTTATTTGAGCTTAAATAAAATTCATCTATAAATTTAGAAAAATTAATATTCTCTTATTCTTAATGATAAATGCATGCTTTGAGTATTCAAAAATCTTTTTTCTTGCTTAGGAAAAAAAAACTAACTAACTATTTCATAACCATTGGACTAAATATACAAGCAAAAACTAAAACTTCTTTATAAAATTGATTATAAAGTAGAATGCTAAGGCATATATAATTACGGATTAAATAGGAAATAATTATATAAATTTTAGTGATTTAAGTGAATATAAAATTAATAAAAACAATATTTATAAAAACATAAGCATAGCTTTAGGAGGTAGATCTATGAATTTTATCTTTCTGGAGTTTTATTAATCTATGATTCTTGAATAAGCAAAATTTCATAGATCTCAATTAATTTCAGTCAATTTTTATGCTTTTCTTATAATCTTAAGAGATACTTCCGATTTTAGTTTTCATCCCCCTCCATCATCTTTTCAAATATCGCTCAACTAATAAGCTCTATCAATTCTATGACTATACTTCTGTAAAGACTTTGCTTAAACTCTATATATATTTTTAGGGGTTTTTTTTTTAGTAAATCTCGTCTCATGCTTAAACGAATATCCTAATTAATGACTGTCAGAAGATAATCACAAACCTCGCATATAAAAACTTAAATTTCTAATTTTAAAACATTATTCCTCTACCTAAATCTTAATATATTAAGCACAATTAGTCTCCTTATATAAAAAAATCTCAATCAACTACTGAATGGGTTTTGGGGTGTTTAATATCAGAAGGAATTAAATCAAACTTTATCTGAATATGGGTTATATTCAATAAAAATGTTTGTTTCAAGATTACTTTATGAAGAATGATAGTATATATTGATTAAAAATAATATGTACTGAGTTTATTCTTTAAAAGTTTTATTAAGATTAATGGAAAATTCTTTTAATATAGATTAATATTTTTAAATAATTTATGTAATTAACTTTTTAAAAAATTTCTGTATGCAAAGAATATTTAATTAATATATAAATTATATAATTAAATAAATTTTTAATTTTTTCATATTACCATTTATATCCATTTAATAGAATATACAATATATTTGATTAGTTGCTACTCAATTGATTTTTAAAATAACTTCCTAATAAGTGATTCATAATTGAATTGAAACAATAATTTATCCCTTTTTTAATTTCTATTATTAATAAAACCTATATTATTTTATTATTTTTATATTAATGCCTAAATTTTTATCTTTAAATAATAGTTTAATCAATTATGCTTGAGTAATAAAGATATTAATGTGTATATTTTAATTATTTTTAATTACATACACAGTTTGATCTTTCAAATTGTTTGATATTATTACAAAGCTCAAAATTCAATTGTTTGTTACCTCTAAGTTCTTTCCCCAGCCCCTAATTCCTACAATAAATATTAGTACTATATAAATATTATCAAAACCAAGTTTTTTAATATTAAATTGGTATATTTACTAAAACCTGAAATGATCTATTAATTACAAATAAGTTAACTATGATAAAGTCTAAAATTTTTCTTTTATTTAATTTCCAGAATGTTTATTATAATTTAATTGATATTTAATTTAATTTTTAAATGATAAATTGTATTAAAGCATTTTTACTTATCTAAGCTCATTATTAATAAATACTGAAATAAAGTAAGTACTTGTTTTAAACCGGTAAAATAATTTATCTAGTTAATAATTTTTTAAAAAATGATTAATAAATTGCTTAAGCCTTGAATAATTGCTTAAGTCACTCATTGTTTTAGAAATCTTTTTAAAGATATTAAAAATTTGAAACCCTAACATGTCATCAATATTTGAAATTAAATTTTTAGTTTGTTTATAAAAAAATTATTAATTTTAAATTGTTAAATTTTTAGCTTAAGCTAAATCATTAATTCTTATAATATTATAAAAGACAAACATATAAACTACCAAAAATTATAAATTCTTAACTTTTTTATAATAAAAAAAAGTATAAATTAAATTTTTATAGAAATTTAATAATAAATAAATTTATATTTTCTTTAATATTAATTATATTATAAAGATATTGAAATAATAGCATATTCATATAATTTACATAATAAATAATTCATAATTTTAATTTTCAAAAATAAGTATTTGAATTTAAAAATAATTAAATTTAATAATAGAATTGAGTTAAATTATCTTATTAATTATTCAACTTTTTTTAAATAATTATTTTTAATTAATAGTATAATTAGTATTTTTCGCCCCTTTAGGAAGATCTTATTCATATATTAATTTTTATAGAGTATTACATTCAACGTGATAGAATGAATATTGGTCTTAAAGCTGTTTCTTTAAATGTATAAAAAATACTTGCAAGTTAGAAAATCATGAATTATATAATGTTTAAAAGAATCTTTACATGCATATAAAATTCCAACAAAATATATAAAATATTGGGGGGGGGAAAGTTTCCTGCAATGATTTTTTATTAATGTTTAATTTAATAAATTTTACATTAATTAACAATTTTAATATTTTTATGACTCATTAATATTAAGAGGATATTTATATATCATTGAAGTATGTAACATTTTATAGGCATGTTTAATAACAAGATAAATTGAATCAAAATTTCACAAACAATTGAAGACAATATTGGGAATTACTATAGTAAAGCTATATAAAATTTAAGAGTCAGAACCTACAAATATCAGATGAAAAATGTCAAAGTTTTTGGAATCTGAAGAAAGATATTGACTATTGATTAATAAATTAAAGTTTAATTATATCAATGAAATTAGTCCTGAATTTGGTTGATAGTTGTTATAAAGATTAATTTTATTTAAAAAAATAAAAAATATAAAATTAAAAAAAGTGCAGGAAACTTCCCTAAAATTTTTTTTTATCATAAACCAGTGCAGGAAACTTTCCCCCAAAATATTAAATTTTATTCAATATATATCAAAAATATATAAAAATATAATATGTAATATGTATCAATAAAAGTAGTTAATAGATTTTTTTTTAATTGAATAAATTAAAAATACGTTATTTTATTTTAAAATAAATCATATATTGTTTATTTGACATTACGAAAATATCTTAAATTATAAACATATAAAATATGTTCATAAGTTTTTAAAGAATGGAGTTGAGTAATATCTGCTCTGCGTTCCTAGCTAAGGTATTTTTCTTTATTTTATCTATTATAATGGAAATTTCTTACTAATTATTACTATTCTATTTGTAATTTAGTTAGATTACAAATTAACTTAAATGGAATTAACAAATTAAAGAAGACAATAGGCAACTTATTTTTATTATTTTTTTCCAATTTTAACAGTATTTTTTAGTTGCTTTAATAAAAAAATTAAATAAATTTAACAAATTAAGATTACATTATTTGGTTTTTATGATTTGTTAACATATATTTTAAATTATAATAAATCTAAAAATTATAGTTCAAGCTAAAACTAGTTTTAAATATCTTAATCAAGTAACTTATAGCAAGTAAAATAATTTTGAATATCCTAATGAGGATTATTTGTTATTTATATATAAAAAAAGAGATTAATTAAAAATTTTTTGATTGATTAAAATTTATATTTTAATTTTTTTAATCTCTTTTTCGAAATCTAAAATGTTTAATTTAAAGTTTTAAATTTATTTTATTAAAAATTTAAAATAATTAATCGTCAATTATTCATATTTTGTAAATAATTTTTATAATTGTAAGAAATAAATGTTTCTTTTTATTTTTTACTTTAGAATTATTTTAATTCAAAAGGGAAGATAAGAAATAAAAAGTCTCTCATTCAACAAAACAACTAGGAGATGAAATAATATTCATTTAAATGTTTATATTATCAAATAATTATTCTAAGAAATAAAATAAATTTTTGAAATATATCAGTCAAAATAAATATTTGCTCATATATTTAAAATATAAGATTTACTTAATATAATTATTTTTAATCAAACAATTAAAATAATATATTATTTTTTATATTTACCAGTATGAAACATATAAATGATTTTTTATGTAAAAGAAAAATATTAAAATATAAAATTAATGCTCATTATTGTAGAAATACATTTGAATTTGATAAATTAATTGAAAATAAATAAATATTAAATCAAAATCGTGGCTGTTAAAGTTGTCCAATTTAAACCGTCTTGGGCTTATTCGATAGAGAATTTAAAACTAGCTGGACTTTACTATTGGTGGCACTATTTTACCGCATCCCTAAAAAGAGATAACTTGACTTTAATTAAAAGCCTCTAAATTCAATAAATTGTACCTCACATTAAAGTCAAGTTATCTCTTTTTAGGGATGCGGTAAAATAGTGCCACCAATAGTAAAGTCCAGCTAGTTTTAAATTCTCTATCGAATAAGCCCAAGACGGTTTAAATTGGACAACTTTAACAGCCACGATTTTGATTTATAATAAATAAATTTACATTAAAATTTCCCAATTCAAATGTATTCCTACAATAGTAAAATATAAATAAAAGTACATAAATAAAATTATCAAAATATATTATGTTGAAAATTATAGAGTTAATAGTGAATAGAAGCAGTAAAAGAAATTTAGTTTTAGTGGAATTTATTCTATTAAGACATCATTAATTAAAAATATATTTCTTCTTAAAATAATATTGAAAATAACATTTCTTAAAATAATTTATAATAAAAATATATTTATTCAAAATTGAAAACAATTGAATATTAAATAAAGTAAAGTAAAGTAAAATATAGATTAAATAAAACTTTCTTAACTTAATATATATATAAACTATAAATTTTGCAGAATAAAAGATTTTTTAATACTAAATTCAACAGAATATGAAGAATATTTTATTAATTAATACTTAATATATTGTTTATAATTAATGACTAAATAAAATTATAATTTATACTTATTTTTTTTAAAGAAAATATTATTAAAAGTTATATTAATATTCATTTTATTATTTAATTTAATATATAATAATCAATTCCCTCAATCAAACTCGAATGCTCCATATTTAAATAAATATTGAAATAAGTCTTAAAAATACTCTATTATTTTCAGTATTTATTAATTTAATTAATAATTATCTAAACAAATTAAGAATTATATTTAATCAGATTTTTCAAATCTCTTACTAAGATTTTGGAAATAAATAAAAACAATTATTATATTGTTTCTCCGTATTCTCAGATAACTTTACCTGAAATTTATATGATTAAATTTAAAACTAAAATTAATAAATGTTAATTAACAATACTACTTATAAATAATGCTAAATGGATCATCCAGTTATTTCTCACCAAGCTAATTTATTTTTTTAACTATAAGCTCATTTTATAAACAGTTTAGCTCTAATTCTTAAATAAATATTTATTTTTTAAAAATATCTTTATAACGATAAATTATAATTTAAGATTTCTTTATCGAAACTATTTCAAAAACTTATATCAAATGATTCTATATTTTTAAGTAAAACACATTAATATAAAAAAGTAATTAATTAGATTCTCTTATTTATTTATTAAGCAAATTTATTAATATATTGTTTAATATACCATTTTATAACAATAAATTGAATTTGAAGTGTAACTTAGAAAGATTCATAGATCAATATATTATCAAGGAAAGTTTAACCCTCAGAATACACTTTCTTTAATTATATTTTATTTTAAATATACTTTAAAAACAGCAATTACTATAGCTATATAAAAATGGTCTTAATTAGTATTGTATCTAGAAATCTATCGGAAATATCAAAATCTCACCTATAACCATAAGAGAAACTGAAAACTTAATTCAATAGATGAAATATAAAAATTCTATTGAGTAATTAAGTTTTTTATTAAGAGATTCATTTCATTTTGTACCTTCATGATTGATAAACCATTATATTATCATACTTATTAAATAGTATTAAATCTATATTAATAAGTTGACAGATACATGTCAGAATTTAATATATATTAAAGATATACTAAATTATTTGACTTTAATTAATAGAGTTTGACTTAGAATATGATAAATTTAATTCAATCAGAAATAATTAGAACAAAAAGCTTTATAATATAGGAATAGATTTAATTCTTTGGATTAAAATTAGATATGTAATTAGAAAAGTTTGCCATTTAACAGAAAATTAAAATATATTTAAAATCAAATAACTCCCGTTATTTCTTTTAAACCTATCCCCATAATGTGTTAAATTTATTATAATTGTATTTTATAGTTAATACAAAATTAATAACCTAATTCTAGTCAATTAGATTGCTCCTCTGTTAATTAATTTATAATTATTTCGATATCCCACATCCCTCCTCACCTCTATAATAAATAACATTTTTATAAATACATTTTTGGTCTGGGGACCGACAATACATGAAATGAAATGATTTCTATAGGATTCTTTATGTGCGATGACTATTTTGAATACAAGCTTCTATAGGAAAATATAAAACAATCAAGAAATTTTTTATATATTTTATAAAATTATGTTTTTTTTTAAGCAAGTAATTTTTATATAAAAAATAAGATTACTTTTAACTTTATTCAATAGTTTTCCTTATTTTGCTGGGAAAATGTTTTGTTAGGACAATAATGGTATAGTAGTTATAAATAATCATATTTTTATAAAAAATTACTTACTTAAATAAAACATGAATTTATTAAAAAAATATAAAATCTGCTTTGATTGTATTTTATTTTCCTATAGAAGCTTGTATTTAGAATTGTAAACGCATTTAGTGAATCCTATAACTATTATTGCATTACATTTAGTGTCGGTCCGCAGGAAAAAGAATTAATTATGAAAAATACTATTTGTTATCGGAGTGGGGGATGGGGCTTTTGTTTAACAAATAATATATATTAATTTATGAGAAGATCTTATAAAAATCCAAGGAAAAACACAGTATCTAGCTTGAAAATGAGTAATTCCATCTCCTTAAAATTCAATATATGATAGTGTTATTATTTTCAAGATTGGTAAGATAATGTTCACAATTTATACGAAATTTATTAAATAAATATAGTCTCAGTATGAGTTGTGAAAAAAAATCATAAATTGGATAATCAAGTCAAAAATTTTGGAAAAACTACCATACAGTCGAAACAATTACATCTGCATTATTATGATGCATAACCCAGTAATTGCGGCAAAAAAAGGACATTGATTGATACAATACTTGTATAGTTTGATCAAATGAGTATAGTTCAGAAAAAATGATAAAATCCATTTCTTTTAATAATATTATTTTACTCCTCAATAGTAATTCAATATTCTTGAGTGAATTGGAAAGTAGATATGCCCACAACTCTTTAATATTTTATTAATATATTTGAATTTATAAAATTAATTAATTATTAAATACCTTCAATTATGTTTTTAGATAATTACTCCTAAAAATAAAAACTCTTTTGTTAAAATATTAAAAATAAGACGGCTTTTATTGTTGTAAAATGATTTTGCATCTTGTCCCAAAAGAGAAAAACAAATTTTTGTTTTATAAGTTAGCCAAAAAGTCAAAAATCTCGCTTCCAGAAACTATCAAAGAATTTTGTTAATATTAAAGTCATTTAAATTGCGTAAACAACCGTAGCATCGGCTCAGATTTGAAATTGAGTCCCTTTGGATTTGATTACAGCCATGATTTAATAATTAATTAATTTAATTTTAATTTATTTTCCCAAATCGAATAAATTCCAACAATAATATATATGGAAAAAATGAAAAAATTTTAATATATATTTGAATTATTATTATTATAAACAATTTTATAAATTTCTAGCATTTAAAGTTTGAATTTTAATGCTACTTTGGGCAATCACAAATTTAATTATTTCTTAGATATTTATATTATTAAAAAAATTCTAATTAAATAAATTAATATAAAATATTATTAGAAAACTAATCTTAAACTATACATAATTTATAAAGTTTAAAATATTGTTAAATTAATAGTTAAAATATATTTGTTCACCGACCGACAACACCCACCCCACCCCACTCCCATCCCACCCCACCCTAAACCTGAGCCACCCCACCCCACCCCCATAAAATACCCTATTTCATATGAAAAAAGTTATCCCTAGAGTCTCAATCGACTTCCTTCATGACTTCTCGAACACATAATAATTATATATTATATAAAAATGTCAAATTTTTTAAAAAAATATCCTTTTTATGCTATTTCCTAATATTTTTCATTATTTATTTTATTTTTATATAAATTAGTTTACACTAGGCATATATTTTTGTAGACACACTTTTCATTTTAAATGATTCGTATAGATTTTTATACAATATACTCATAAAAATAATAGTAAAAGATTTTATGGACTATATTAGAATATATAAATTTTATTTAAAAAATTTTTTATTCTTTAAATCAACACCATTCGACATATATCCAAAAAATAGTCTTAACAATTTTTCAATTTTTATTATTAATTGGTAAAATATTTCATTTAAATAATAAAAAATAAAAATTGAAAAATTGTTAAGACTATTTTTTGGATATATGTCGAATGGTGTTGATTTAAGGAATAAAAAACTTTTTAAATAAAATTAATATATTCTAATATGTCCATAAAATCTTTTACTATTATTTTTATGAATATATTGTATAAAAATCTATACGAATCATTTAAAATGAAAAGTGTGTCTACAAAAATATATGCCTAGTGTAAACTAATTTATATAAAAAAAAATAAATAATGAAAAATATTAGGAAATAGCATAAAAAGGATATTTTTTTAAAAAATTTGACATTTTTATATAATATATAATTATTATGTGTTCGAGAAGTCATGAAGGAAGTCGATTGAGACTCTAGGGATAACTTTTTTCATATGAAATAGGGTATTTTATGGGGGTGGCGTGGGGGTGGGGTGGAGGATGGGGGTCCAGGTATAGCGGGTGGGGTGGGGGTTGTCGGTCGGAACATATATTCTCTTGAACTAATTTACTTAAAAAAAATTCGAATTTTTTTAATTAATTTTAAGACATTAATTTTAAATTGCAAAATATTATTTACTTTAATATAAAATAAAATTAATATATAAATTACCTTAATTTATGGGAAATTAATTTTATTGGTAAATTTAAAAATATATGAATTTTATTATATTTTAATTTATTTTAATATTGGATAATTTTTTACTTTCTATTTATAATTTGGTGATTCTTACCATATATATGTAAAATATTTTATTTAATTCTGAATACCTATTCTTAATTAAACTATTTTTTTATCTGAATTTTTACTTTAATTTCCTCATTTTAATTCAATCTAACAATCAGTCAAAAACCAGGAAAAAATTGTGAATAAAAAAATCTTTGGCACAAAAAATTAAACATGAAATAGTTGAAATATTTTTATAATTATTTCTTAAAATTTCGATTGATTATATGTTAAATTATATATAATTATAGGCGATAGTATCAAAACTTATTATTTTTATTACTTAAGCCTATTATAAATAACAATATTAAATATTTATATCTCTAAATATTATATTTTATTGGATATTAGAAATTCAGTTTGTGCTATGTTATTATTTAATTTTCTTTATTCGATTAGAAAAAATGAACAATTTTTAATATACTAACTAATAAAGCTTTCAAATAGGTAAACTTTACTTTTTTAATACATTAAATATAAGCTTTTTTTAAAAAAATAAAATGAATAAGCTTAATTAAATTTCAGTCAAAATTGTATTACATAAAAATCAAAATTTCAAAAAAATCAATTAGAATTAAATACATAAATAAATTTAAGACATGGGCTCAAGATGATAAAATTTATTAAATATGTTTAAAATCATGATTACGCAAAGAATTATTTTTTATATTGTCATATTATTAGTATTTTGTTTAAAATAAAATCAATGAATTTCATCATCAATAGGCTTTTGAGTGATGGAAAGAAGCTATCGTCTGCTTAGTGCCACTTTCTAAACAATCTTCTATAGCTTATCATAAATAATTATGAGCATAAGACTCCATCAACTATAGGGCGAGTTCGTCATTACCATCTTAAAAGGCTGTAATAACCCGAACCCTATTAAATAGCACCTAATGAATTACAGCAGAGGTCGATTGAAGTAATTTGAGGGTTCTCGATTCTTATATGACGTTCCAAAATTTTTATATAACTCCTCTGCACTTGAAGGAGGAAGTTCAAATCTTAACTTAAAATGCAAAAATAAATTTAATTATTTTGTATATTTTACTATTTTTAAATTAATATATCTTTTCTTTAAAAGATATTAATTGGATTTAAATAATATTGATACAATATAATATTGTAATAAATTATTTATAAGGATAATTTAAAGTTAAGTAATTTGATTATTAAATTTATTTATAACTCTTAATCCTTGTACTTTTGAAAATATTTATATTTTTATTAATTTTTTATAAAATACTTGCAAGATTTCAATTCAAATTTTTCATAAGTTAAATTCAATTAAAAATGGTTTAATTTTTCAACAAAACAATTATAAATCTAGATTTTTCAAATGATTTTAAATATTTAATATTAAAAAATGGTATATTTTTGCATGCTAATGTTTTTATAATCTTTTATTTATTTTCTTGTATTTATTTAAATAACTTTAATCTTTTAAATTGATTTATAGTAAATTAATATTTAATTTAATAGACAATACAATATACATACTGTAACTCTGTTGAATACTCTGAAATTAATTATTTAATATTTTATTTAAATAACTAGTTTTGGTTGCTTGCGTGTTTAGGCAAGCTATTAAATTACAAAAGATTGAGAGAATTTCTTACAATCACTAATGATTGAACAATAATTAATACTTATTATAAGTATATTAATTAATATATTTATATATTGATATCCTTTTACTCAAATTAAAAAATAAATTTTAATTAATATCTTCGTTACAATAAGTTAAATGTAATTAATTATATATATAATAAATAATTATTTAAAATTTAAAAGACTTAATTTTTTAATTTAATTTGATTTATATTAAGTTAGATTAATTTAGAGAAAAACTTAATTAAAAATGTACAATAATATTATAAAATGAGGGGGGTAGATGATATCTGAAATTATACTATATTATATTACCTTAAAGGTTTTAAGTGATCTAAATAATATTTTATTATTGCTTAAATTCATAAATTGTCTGATAAGATGTTAAATCTATATTTATTAAGAGGGCTTCAAGATTAAATATGATTTGAATACAAATTTAAGTTAAAAAGATTTTATTATAAATATTTTTCGCATTAGATATAAAATTTAATTTTTATTATGTTTGAAAAAAGAATGGTAAAGATTCTTGGAAGATGATTTATAACATTTACTCTGTAAATTATTTTGGATGGATGTTACATATACTGAATAAATTTGATATATCATCTTCCAAATATCATTACCATTCTTTTTTCAGACATAATAAAAATAAAATATTTATACTTAGTGTGAGAAATATTTAAAATAAAATTTGTTTTAATTTAAATTTGCATTCAAATCATATTTGGTCCTCCTTTTAATAAATATAGATTTAGCATCTTATCAGACACTTTATTAATTTTAAACAATTAAAAAATTAATTTTTTAAAACCTTCAAGGTAATTTAATGTAGAATAAGTTTAGATATCGCCTAACCTTTAAACATTATTAAATGACAATCATTTTTTTCAAGATATCAATATATGAAAGAAATTATATGAATTTATAAAATAAATCATATTTAGCTTTAAATTTATAAATATCATTAGTTTTATAAATTTATTTAAATAATGTTTAATAATTGTTTTATTAATAATTTTATATAAATAATTTGCTTATATAATTTATTTCAATCTTATTTGATATTTGTAACATTATAAATTATGTTATATTTTATATTATTTACATTCAGTTATATTATTAATTATTTCACTTTTTTAAAACGTTTTAATAATCTATTCTTTATTATTTCATTTTTAAATTACATATTTTCCTTTTTATATATTATCCTATTTACTCTACTTATTTAAAGTATTATATTTATTTGAAATATATTATTTTTATTCCTTGTTTTATTGTATATGTCTTGATAAAATTACTTATCTTTTCTTCAATCTCATTCATTTTGTTATAAATATTTCCTTTATACTTCAATCTTTAAATTTTTTTCTTCAAATTTCCCTTATTTCTTATTGGGTTTTATATACCTCTGTTATTATAAAATATTCGAGTAACCTACTCCTATAATTATATTCGCTGCTTATAATTGAAATTCATTCTATTTTGATAAGAAATTAACTAATATTATTTTGTTTAGATAGAAAGATATACTTATTTAATATTCAAACTAGTTACTTATTCTAGATAAGATTTTGAAAATAAGATAAATTATTAATTTAAAACATCTTTGTTAATGAATGTAAAAGTGATTGTGCTCTATTTTCAAATTCAATCCTAAATTGCAATTTAATTGTGATATCACGCACAAATTTTATTTTTGATAGTTCTAGCAGGTATTAAATATCATTATTAGACTTTTTCAAGCAAGAGAATACGATAATTATTGAGACATTTTAATCTCTAAAAAAGGATAAATCGAGTAAACAATTCAGAAATTATTTAAAATATATTTTAAAGCAAGAAACAAAAATACTTAATTAAATAAATTAGCTGTAATCTGATTTTATTCTAACTTAAATTAAGCCTAATTATGAATATATTTTTAGAATATAAAACTCAATTAATAAGAAATAGTTGAATTTCTTATCAACTAATAATAAATTAATGTGACCATCTTCTTAATAAACCAAAAATTTAGATAAAGTAATATTTTCTGTATGTGACTTCATAATTAGTAAAAATTAGATGAGTAAAATTAAATATTATCTTTAAAATAAATTGTTTTATATAATTTAAATCTAAAATGAATAAGTGAAAACAAATACTTTATTTTTTATTCATCTTTTCTTAGAATATGGTTAAATATAGGGTATGTTTGATTTGGTGAATTTCTAATACAAAATATTATTAATTTAAATCGTAAATATTACATAAAATCAATATGTATATTGTTTTTATTTGGATAGCTAATAAAATAATTAGTTATTAAGCTTTACTAATACAAAATGACTGCAAAGTATTCTTTTAGTTTATCATTTAAATATTTTTTTTTTAAAATTGAATTATTTTCTCCATAATAATTTTATATTCTAATAATATAATGAGACAATAAAATTAAATATTATTATAATTATGAAGCCGTATTTATCTAATATTTTTTGCAAGTAAGATTCTAATTAAATCTTAAAAAATATAATAAAAGTATGAAAGTAAATTATTAATCATGTATATATAAGCATTAACCACAATGCCATATAGATAATGATGGCTCTCATAAAATTTATGCTTTATATTTAACTTAAAATCTTAAGAAACTTACTTTTTTTAATAGTTATGAGTTTAATTAAAATGGTAAAATATAATTTAAATAGGTGAATACCATTTTATTTTAGTATAAATAACTAGATTGGTGCAATTAAAAAAATAATTTATGAAAGAAATGGTCCAGACAATGATTTATATAGTACATTATTATTAAAATATTATTAGAATTACTATATGTATATATGTTATTCATCAAGATTCAATAGATAAATATTTTATTTTAATTTATCATTTAAAAATGAAAATTATTAGATTATGAAATTTTAATATTTAGAGTATAATTGGTAGAACTCGGCTTAAATTAACAAATAGCAAAATGGAGTGAAATTTTAAATTATAATATAAGATGCAATAGACTTAAAGGAGTCAATAGAAAATTGTTTATATAGGAATTAATTTATTAAATTAAGATTGCAATTTTAGTATTTAATTTACAGAAAATATGAATTTATCAACGATTTTTATTGAATTTTACAATACATATTTATCCTTATTTGTTTATTAATTATTAATATTAAAATAAACTTTAATAAATAAATATTATATATTAAGGTATAGAAAGGTGATTTCTAAAGGTAATGTGATCTTTATTTGTAAATAAATTACATTTAACTTGAGTACTGAAACTTTAAGATAACTTATTTATTTTTATAGAAAAAATAAAGAATATAGTATTTTCTATGTAGTATGACATTAGATTTTTAGTTGCCGATGAGCTCTGGATAACAGATATTAATGTAAGATATTTTCACGCTACGATTAAATATATAAAAAACTAGACAGACTGATCAGTGATTTGGGATGCAGAAGTAGCAGTTGAAAAGAAATACAATAGATCTTTTAAAGTGACAAATAAAGCCTGATTTTAAGATTTGAACCAGCTCCTCTATAATGTAAAGGAACTTAAAAAATCGGTCTCTAATCACTAACTAAAGCAAAGAAAAGTAGCATTAAATTTACAAAGCTAATTCATTAATTATTATTTTAATTAAATTTGAATTTTATAAAATTCAGTCAAAAATTGTATTAGAATTTTCATGACATATCGTCATGCTAATAATCTAATTTTTTTACTAAATAAGAGTTATCATTTATTAATAATTTATTTATAATTTATTTATATTAATTAAGAAAACAATATAATGTTTAAAGAAAGACTGTAGTTATATAACTTTTAAATACATTTCTTAAAATATAATTTAATTAATGGTGATTAAAATTCTGACTTTCTTAAATATTATAATAATCCTAAACAATCTGAAATTTATTTAAATATAAATATGGATTAGAATAAAAATGAATACTTTAATAAATTAGTAATTAAATTATCCAAGTGCTTAACAAATAATAATTCAGATTTCATAAATTAAAAAATAAAAATTATGAATTCTAAATTCCAATATCTAACAATAATTAATCTAAGATATAAAATTTATTAAAAAAAAAGTTATTGATACCTAAACTCATTGCATTTCTCTAATCAAAATACTCAATACTTCAATAGTATGATTAAACCATCAAGAGAAAATTAAATTAATCCAATATGATATTTAAATTAAAATATATAAAAGTGGAAAATTGATCATTTTATAGATGATAACTTTTGGGAGAGGCTTTTAAAATAAAGAAATGATAAAAATAGGGATTCTAAGATTTTAAATTTTATCAAAATAATTTTAATTTATATTTAGATGATATACATTTATTAATAGTAAAGCTGAAGTATCACTATTTTTTGTATTTTTACTTGATTTATTTTATATTTAGGCTTAATTTTTTTAATTTAGAAATGCAATAATAATATTGATCGTTGCTTTCATCTATTGTCAATTTAGACCATAAATTTATCCAAGTTTATACACTTTTTTCTGCAAACTTAAACATTTAAGTTTAAAATGTTGAATTTTTTGAATTTCTTTTATAACTTTCGAAATATCTTTCCAAATGTCTGTTGTTGCTGTGCTCTCACTCTCGCCATGACTCTGTTTTCCGAGTATACTGGAAAATTCTATCCGGCTTTCTTGAATTATAGATCTTATGGAGTGGAATGCTCCTTTTCATATTCATCTCATATTGTAATCTTATAAATATAGATCTACACTTTTGTTGCATTTCCGATTCTATTGAGAAACTTGGATTCCCATTAAAAGGAACATCCTTTCCAGATTTAAATAGTTTAGCATAGAAAAATAATTATCTTTAATTTTTAACTCAATTGTTAAAGGTTAATTTTAATTAAAAAATTAGTAATAATATATTAATCATAATAATAAGATATTAATTATATTAAAAATTATATTCAATAAATATAAAAAGTAAATTTTATATCAAATTTAAATAAAATGTATAAATTTGTAAAAAAAAGAATAAAATTAGAAAAAAGTTTTTGAAAATTTAATGAGAAAAATATACTTATAATAGATTTACTTTATAATTTATAATTTTATCTTAAATTTATGAATTATTTAATTATATAATAATCACTACTTAATTTAAATTTATTTTTTATTATATTTCAATGTCTTTTTATTTTAATGGGTTTGGAGAGGAAATTTTTTTCAATAACTATAAAACCAACAATTTACATTGAATTAAATTTCTAAAAATTTTGTATAGATAGAAAGATTTAAAAAAATAGTATATATAGTATAATTTAATGAAAATTAAATGAATGAGTTTTGAAAAGCTAATTTCAAATATTTGAAAGAAAAATTAGAAACTATTTTTATTTTTAAAATGATCATATGAAAAGGCTGAAGACTATATATTTCATACTCAAGTTCATGTGGAAAATGATATATAAACGGTAAATAAATTAAATATTCCAACGATACTTATTACAGTAACATATCAGTTTAGCACTAGCAAGAAGTGAATTTTTTTTCATATAAAAGCTTGTTATAATACTGCATATTTTAAAAAATAATAGCTAAAATTATTAAACGAAAGAAAATTCTAATTGAAAAAAAATATTATAATTAATTTTAATAATTTCAACGATATTTTGCTCAATCTAGCCATTTTAAAGATTCCCTAGATATATTTGATTGAATAAATACTTTCTAATTTAAATTTTCTAATAAATGAGCCGACAATAAAATTTGATAAAAATAAAAAATATAGTTATTATAGAATGAAGACAAGGATAAAAAATTGTAGTGCAATGAATTTTTTAATAATATAAGTATTTCTCTATTGATTTCTGCATGCTAAAGTATTTGTTTAAGAAATATTGATGGTAGATAAACCCCAAAACCCTTGATATTAAATTAGTATAATTTAGAGTACATTGCAAATTAATTAAAATTCACTTAGATATTATATTTTAAAATTTACAAGGTTCTATCAATCTCAAATTTATGTTTTAGTAACATTAAGTATTATTAATTAATTTATTCTTATGATAATCTCAAAGAACGAATTCTCTTAATATTATAAAGGGAAATTTTTTTTAAAACAAACTAAATAATTGTGACGATAATTCTAGAGATAAGTATAGACCCATTGATTATGCTTTGACATTCATCATTTATATGTTAGAAGTAAGTTTATCAATTAGATTAGAAGAGATAATATTATTTATAAAATTTAATTCTTTTTCTTCCAAAAACTCTAACAAACTTTAACAAAATTATTTTTCTTACTAGTATAAGCTCGTCATTTTATTTTAATTTAGTATTCGATAATTTATAAACTATTCATGCAAAAATTCAATCGAAAACATAACTTTAAGATTATCACTCTTTAAAAATTCTAAAATAATTTTTCATTTAAATGTTTATATTATAAATTGTAAATCTAACATCAAACAAATCATAATAAAGTAAAAATTCTAAAATCTATTAGCTCTATAAGTATCTTAAAGTTCTTTAAATTTTGAATATTTTGAAAATTATTGCTTCTAATTTTATGATAATGATACTTTGAAATCAAATATGACTATCTTTTTAATTCTATAAGCTTTTTAATTTCATAATTATCAGTTTTATTTAAAAGTATAACTTTACTAATAAATTAGAGATATAGAAATTTTCCAAGTTTAGGAAATTAATTTAATCTATTATCATAAATTAACTATTACTAATAAAATGAAATTATTCAAACTAAAACAAACTAATAACTTAAATTTTTTCTTACAATTAAAAAGATTAACTTTGTATAGGAATTAAATCTATTAAGTATTATTATGAGAAAATCTACATAATTTTTGTTAAATTTATTACTTTTTTCTCAAATTTTCTATTCGTTTCATCTTATTATATGTATTCTCGATTAGTTAATAAATTTATTAGTCAATCTATCGTTAAGGCATATTTTGAAAATTTAATATGAAAGTTAAGTATGGTCAACTTCATGACTTAACTTGTCATTTAAATCAAATATAATATCTTTTTTTGTGAAAATATGTACTTTTAACTATGGTGAAAATTTACCACCAATTCGTTATAAAATCACCTTTCTAATAATCAAAAATAAATCAGTAAAATATAACACTAATAAATCAAATATTTCATTGACATTGTGAACTAGAATGTGAGAAGGTTGAAATTGCAGCAGAAATGCATCTGCAATTTAAAAAATAAACCTTTAGCGATTCTTCATAATATTTATGTATTAATTTATCGGAATTTTAAATAAAAGTGATAGATAAAATAAAGTGTAAATACTTTTTAGATAAATTAGACCTTATTAAAATAAAATCATAGTATGAAGAATTGAAATTATCAAAATTCAAACTAAATTAATAAAATAGACTCCTTTAAATCAAATCAAATGGCAAAGCCAATAATCTTATATAATAGATAGATTTTTAGAAGTTAGATTCATACATAATGACAATCCGTAGGATAAATATTATTACTTTATAGTAGCATGATTTTATGGCGTATGATAAATTATTGATAATTGATAAAAAGTTAAAAACTCTAACAAACTCTCACATATTGGAGTTTAATTTATAGTATTCTTTTTGTAATAAAGCATTATAATTAAGAGAAACCTAAAAAAATAAATAAAATATATTTAAACTTGAGTCAACCATTATATTTCAAAATTATATTGCATTCGAGTAAATATATATTTATAATTGTTGTGAAATTTTATTCAAAAACCACTTTCTAAATTATAATATAACCTCTATATATTTAAGATAAACACGTTTTCTTTATTAAGAATTGTATATTTCATCAATCTAATCTGTAAAAATCTTCATTAATAAAATTTCAAGTTAATTAGATAATCATTTGATAATTTGATGTGATTTTCTTATAATGTATTAAATTTACTTGATTTTAGTGGTCAATATACAATAATATAAAAGAAAAAAATGGTGTCACAACAAAATATTGTGAAAGAAGCCTTTTTTACTTTATCAATTAATAAAAAAGAATCTGTCAATAATAAAATAACATTTATCTATTAAGAATAAGATGGTATAAATTATAAAAAAATATAACAAAATCTTATTTATTTTGATATTATATAATTTAATAAAGATTATTTTTTAATCACAAATATATTATTGATAAATAGAAAATATCAGGAAATTATAAAACTAAAATGAATAATAATTGACATCAAAACGATAGTTATAAATAAGTTTATATAAATTAAGTTATAATTGCAAGATTAATTTAAGAATTATCAACTGCCATGGATATAATGTGATGTATATTTTTTATAATAACATTTTCAAGAATTATTCTATTCTAGAGAACATCGTATGTTTGTTATGATAATAGTTCAATAGAAGGTATTTTAGTTTAGTGTAATTTTAAGCAAATTCTTATATTTCATTATAAAAAGATGTGTGCTTGTTTGTAATAATTATATATTACTTCTTTAATTTGATTATTTTCAATAATTTTACTGTGAAGCTAACGCAAATTATGTTTGCTATTAAAAAGAATATAAAATTTTAAGAATTTTGCAATAAAAAGTAGAATGACAGGAGATCAACTTACCAATTGCGTTGTTTTCCAATACTCCACTCTTATCCATTTTTAATTTATGAATTAGTTATTATCTTCTGTTTAAATTTAATTTGTAATAATTTTTAACTTCGATAAATAAATGCATAATATTTAATAAAAGAAAGTATCATTAAATATATTATAAAATAATAAATTCTAGTATGATGCATCTGTTGTTTATAGAAAAGTTGTAATTAAAATATATAAATATAGAAATAAAATTAACTCTCATTCAATTAAATAGGTATATTTATTATAATTAAATTAACATAAAAAATTCTATTTAAATATATTGATTTTAAATTAATAGATATACAATCAAAAAAATTTAAATTTATTTTGTCATCTGAAATCGGTTGCTATTGCATTAGTTAAAAACTTTAATTGTATAGGGGAATAAATTTTATAATATATAATTTAGTCTTAAAACTAAATTGGAATTTATCTTGAAAATAAGTATAAAAATAAGTAAAATTCGATATTTATATATTATATATTTAGTAAAAATCTAAAATTTGCTATTATTTAATTTTAATACTCTTTTATAATTAGATTTAAATAATGAACAAGCACATTAATATAAAGAAATAAAAAGCTAACAAGATAAATATATAACACTTTAATTATTTGATATCTTAAGCTTAAAAAGAGGGATATAATATTAAGAAAGTATCTTTTTTACGAAACTATTTAAATTGTCAAACTAACCATAGATTAGTCTGTAATTAAAACTTTGTTAAGATTCATTGATCCTTAAAAATTTGACTCTTCATTGATATATTGTTTAATTTATTTTTTAAATAACGAATTTATAAAAACATTTACAAATTAAATAAACCTTGTCTAGTGAGAAAATTAAGTTTATTTTAAAATAATAATCTAAAGTTTAACAATCGATTAATGAATGAGATTTATTCATTAAAACATATTAAAAAATGAATGCTTGTAGTTGATCTTTTGAAGTTAAATTATTAAAATAATTTTTAGTAGTAACCTCTTTATTATTTCATTTAACTCATTTAGCGGAATTATCCATATTATATTTATCAAATCTAAATTCTAGGGAAGATATTATTTTAAATGATTATAAATGGAATTCATTTATAAAATTTTTTCTTACTGCTTTTATGAATCTGACGACATTAAATTTAAAGATATCAAATAAAATATTTAAATAAATTTATTTTTATGCATTTATGGAATCATAGGAAGTAAATAGTGCGTATAATATAATTTTTAAATGTATTTATTTATTCTTATATTATTTTCCTTTAAAATTACTTCTTAGCAAATTTTTCTGACTTCTTAAAATTATTTTGCCTAATAACTTAAATTTTTTCATAATTTTTAATTAATAAATTGTAGAAGTTATTGACGCTTCTTAAAAAATTGGTCAGTAACTTCACATCAAGGAATGCAAGAAACTATCATGTGAATTTTGAAAGAAGTACTTTATTAATTATTTTATTAAGTTTTTATTACTTTGTTAACAAAAATTAAAATCAATCTTTTTAATTTTTATATAATTTAAATTAAATATATTATAATAAAAATTAGTATATTATTATTAAAAATATATATTAATATTAAACGATTGAATTTTAAATGATAATATTTATATTTGCAAATAAATGTACAAATTTATTAAAATTAAAGGTTTGAAAGTCATTATATGTGGTCTGGGAAAGCAATATATAATTTTAATTAATTTATAAAGTCAACCTATATAACAATCTAAATTTAAATTTTAAATTGAGAATATAAAAATTCCATTTTGAGTTATACATAGCAATTCGTATATATGTTTATATAAATAACCTTTAAAAAATATATATTAACACATCATGTTATATATTTTTATAACTATAAAATTTTCTGCAAAATTTATTATAATATGAAGTTTAATTTCTCATTTTTCCTTATTCAAAAAATATTAAAGAATAAATAATTTACCTAATTAAACTTATTTAATTATAAATAATAAAATAAATTAAAATTTATAATTATTTAAGTTAGAATTATTATTTTATTTTATATTGCATAACTTTAAAAAAAATATTTCATAATAATTATTTTCCCTCTGTCATATTTGAATGCTGCATATTTAAATAAATATTGCATTGAGATTTAAAAATACTTCATTGCTTATTATTTTAAATATTATTAATAATTGATAATAAAAATTATATATTATAAACAATCATATTTCATATTTCTCTTGCTGAGATTTTAAAAATAAATATAAATAATTATTTGATTTCTATGAATTCTCTTAGTATTTCTGAGTTTCTTATGATTTAATTTAAAATTAGAATAATGTTAATTAAAAAGCTCTTAAATAGTTCTTATAAATAATCCTTTATAGATTCATCCATTTATTTCTCACCTATCTATTTTTATATTACTATTATCTCATTTTTTCCATTTTATCAAAAAGTTTTAGCTCTAATTCCTAAAAAAATATACATTTTTTATTAAGCTATTTTAAAAATGATAAATTATGGATAAATTTCTTTCTCGGATATATTGCAAAATTTTTTATCAATATATCTCGATATTAATTAGTTTTATTTATTAAGCTCATAAAGTTATCAAATAGAATTTTTAATTTATTCATTTAAACAAAACTATTCTTATAATATTCTTTAACATTCAATTTTTGAATATTTGTAATTCATAAAAACCTAAAAATTAGATCAAATGAGAAAATATATTTATGCTAAAAATCTCTTTATATTCCATTATTAAAAAATTTAAAAGTTTAAGAAGTGTAGCTTATAAAATACATTTAGCTTTAAATTAGTCAGGTAAATTAAGAACTCTTTATATTCTATCAAAGTCTATTTTTAAAAAATATTATGTGTAAAATGTACAAAAAATTATCAGCGATTACTATCGATATATAAAAAGGCTGTTTTAATAAATATTTAATATAAAAATCTATAGGAATATCAAATCATCACCTAAATCACATGATAAAAACGGAAATGTTTATTCAATAGATGAAATATAAAAGTTCTATGGAGCTATTTAGATTATCATTATTGAGTTTATTTCATTTTATGACAACTTGACAAATGGTTTATAGTATAAATATATTTATTAAATAATATTTTCTCTTTATTTATAAAGTTACTGATATTTGCCTTAATTTAGTAAATATTAATAGATATTTTAACTTTTAATTTATAAAATTTTAATTATTTTTTTTTACATTAGAAATTCTATAAAAAATTAATAAAATAATTGAAATATTATAGTAATATATATATTATTCTTTTTTTTAATGATAAAATAAACATAAAATCATGAAACCGTAGTTATTATTCACTAAATAATAAATTTTGGCTCATTTGATAGAAAAATTAAAATATAGATAAACTTCAATAATAAATCTAGGTAGTTTTATTTAAATCCTTCCCTATAATTCATATAATTTACTATAATTCAAATATTTTTTTGTAGTTATAAAATTAATAACCTAATTCTAATCAATTAACTTGCCCCTTTAACTTCATGAAATTAATACTCTAGTAAGGTGTTGATTTAATTAAAAATATTTCTGAATACAAATATAATAGATTTTATTCATTATTTGTGATTCGTAAATTAATTAATTGCAATATTTCTGTTTTAAAAGTATTTTAATAGTATTATTTAAATAATTATAATCGTAAACAATAATATTAAAGTCTTTAAAGTAAAGAAATTAAAAATTTTTATGATGTGCAATTTGTTCTTTTAGCAATCTCTACTTTGTCTTGAATAATATAATGAAAATTAAAAAAAAATATTTATAAATACTAAGCAGGAAAATTTATTTTGAATTATGAGACTTTTCAAGACTCCCCTGGCTAGATTAAAGCAATAATTAAGTAAGTTTTAACATAAATGATTTTCCATGCTTTGAGAATGATCCTTTTGACATATCTTTAAAGACCTACAATTAGACATATTTTATGTAAATAATTTTTATTATTAATATCAATTATATTATTATGGCAATTTTATATAAGAATATAATTTGTTTTTAAAATATAAAATTTAAAAATACATCAAAAATTTAAGATATCCAAATACTTAATGAATTATATTATTATTATAAAGAGAAATATAAATGAATATTATAAAATAATTTTAATATATAAAAATAATATTAAAATTGAGAAATAAATATGCAAGATTTATTTTATTTATCAATAAACTTTCATCTTTAATTTCTTTTATAAATATTTAATTATTATTAATTTTAAATATATGTTGGTTGAGAATACATTAAATACAATTATTAAGTTTATGAAAAAATTGGAAATACCCCATTTTTAATAATTCTCAATTAATTCTTGAAATTTTTCAATTTTATATAAATATTTTTTTAAAAAAATATAAACCACTGATTTAATAATTAATTACTAAATTTATTATTAATATGATATATAAATACAAATTTATAATAAATTTAAAATTATTTCTTTGATATAAACTACTTTAATTATTCAGTTATAATTGTTTATTTTAATTGGGATAAGGAAACAAAATTGATTTTCTCATTTTCTAAAAATTTCTTCCTAAATAAAAAAATTATCTATATTTTACCTTCTGCTTACAAGATTATTGATTTTTATTTTAAGTTTTAAGGACTATTAAGTAATTATTATGTATATATATTAATTAAATTTTTTTGATTAAAATTTAATTCAAAAAACAAAAGTCTCAAACAATTAATATATTTGAAATTTATGTCGAATTATTGTTAAAATATTAATAAAAATCATTTTTTTTCAAAATTAAACTAATTTATAGGTAATTAAATTTTTATTGATAAACTAAACCAATTTAAATATTATTTTAAAAGTGATATACTTGTGATGAATCGAATTACGTAAGTATCTACAAATAAAAAGATGAAATACTTTAGTGTTAACTATTAAATTATATTTTCTAATATTTAAACTATAATGAAATACATGATGATTATTTTTTTAGTCTTTTCATATATTCTTAATCTTTTTTGAAAGCTCCCTTAAATGAAAAAGTAGATTTTCTGAAAATTTTTTATCAAGTCATGCTGAAAAATGAATATTTATATTTATGAAAGCTCAAAAATTTATTAAACTATATAATAAAAACATTTCAAATTTTTATTTTGCATATTTTAAATTATCAATTTTTGTGAAGCAATTTAAATAACATAATTTCAAAATTAGTAGAATTAAAACCCCATCAATCAATTAAGACTTGAGAATTGGAGTTAAGACCAATTAAATTAATTATAAATTAATTTAATTGGCGTATAATTAGAATGTTGAGGCTAATTATTTAAGATATTTGTTCGATTAATTGATATTATAAAATAATCCAGTAAGGCATTGTAAATTTTGATTTTTTGCAAATAACTATTAATTTTTATTCTAATTGTTCTTAATCCCAATCCTCCTGTCTTTATTAGTTTATGAGGTTTTAAAATTTATCAAATTACTTTGACTTTAGGTAATTAATTTATAATTCAATAGTAATGTGTAAAAATTAAGTATTTATAGCGTCTATTCAAATATCTAATGTAATTTTAGAAGTAGGTAAGCGAGTTAGCCATTATTTATTAATTTAAAATTATTAATTAGTAATTTTGATTTTAATTTTTTTGGGGGATTTTGGAGTTAAAACCTGTTAAAAAATTATGACATGCTTTGCCATCGATTATTTTATAAGTATACATTAAAGTTTTTATCACAAGAGGTGGGATATTAGATGATTCGAATAGGCAGATACCATAGATCGTCTTCTATCCGAGCAATTCAATTTAAAGATTCATTTACTATAATTGTAATTATTTTTAATTAATTGATTATATGTAACTTTCCCATTAAATGCAGTCAATATTTACAGCTTTATTTTGATATATTTTAAAAATATATATTGAATTGAAATTAAATATTTATAAACATATAAAATGAAATTTCTAAATTTTAATTATTTATTTAATAAAAATATAATCACAGTGAATATATTTAAGAAATTAATATTAAAATAATTTATTTTATGAATAAATTTGATAATATAAATAGATAATATCACTTATGATGATAATTTGTTTTAATATAATTTTTATTCATTATTTATTTTTTTGATTATTTACAATCAGAATATATAATTAAAATATTTATTTATTATTAAATATTAATTAATAAGACCTTTAATGATTTTTTCTTTAGTATAATTATATAGAATTTGGAATGAAAAGGAATTAAGGAAAAAACAATTATTTTATTAATGTGTTTACAGCAAATTTCAGAAAAATTTGCCTAAAAAATTTTGGAAAGATGAGGAAGCGCTATTAAGCGAAAATAGATTGACTCAGAGATCTAATTTATTGCCTAAAAGTATAATATAGCTTTATTAATATTTCAATATATTAATATTTTATGTATAGTAAATAAATAATATATAATTATATAACCAATGAATAATCAATAAATATTTTTTATAAAATTTATATTATTTTGTCTATAATTAAATATTTGAGGAAATTAATTTAAATTTACAGACAATTTAATTAATGTTATTGAAATATATTAAGAATTTGTTAGAAAAGAAAAAAAGAGAAGAATAAAAAAATACATCTTCAAGTAATTTAAATTTGATGAAAATATTTAGCAATCATTTACATGCATAAATATAGATTTTTATATTCAATTAATGTTTTATATTAATATTTTGAAATAATTTATTAATAATGGTGAAAAATTTGTAAAATCATGATTATATTATTCTTAAAACTATTAAATCAAAAGCACTATTCATCAATTTCAATACATCAATTAAATTAATAATAAGTATTCTTCTTTAAAATCTATTTTATTTAGAATTATAAAAAAAAAATTGTTCTAGTAGTAAAAAGAAATGATCACTCTAAGAAAAATTTAAAAAATTTATTGTATTCTTAATTTAAGATTTTACTATAATTAGAATAAAATTTAACAACAGTAAATAATAATTCTAAATTGATCGTTAATGAAAGCTGATAAATTATGATTGAGCTGCAATTATAATTTGACATAATTTGTCTATATTAAACATTTTTAAAAAACGTTTTCAATATATTTCAAATTAATTATCAAAATTTTTACATTTGAGTTCAAAAATTAAGTATTTTAGGAATAAATTCGAAATTGTGAAATGAAAATGAAAATGAAATAAATTAAGTATAAATCAAAATCTTGGCAGTTAAAGTTGACCAATTTAAACGATCTTGGGCTTTTTCGATAGAGAAATAAAAATTAGCTGGACTTTATTATTCACTGGTACTATTTTATCACATCCCTTGAGCGAGATAACTTAATTTTAATTAAACATCTTCAAATTCATATAATTATACTCTCACATTAAAATTAAGTTATCTCGCTCAAGGGATGTGATAAAATAGCACCAGTGAATAATAAAATCCAGCTAATTTTTATTTCTCTATCGAAAAAGCCCAAGATCGTTTAAATTGGTCAACTTTAACTGCCAAGATTTTGATTTATATTTAATTAATTTAATTTTTATTTCACAATTTCGAATTTATTCCTACAATACATAATTTTAATATCTTTTTTATAAGTTTTTGATTAAATATTATTCAATATCTTATGTATGGTTCACTAGCTCTTCATTTCCAAAGTAGAACTTACTTTAAATTAAGAGTTTCATTTTCTCAAGTTATTTTGATATCAAATATATAGTTTGTAAATTTTAATAATAATGAAACTTATGTAGATTTCTCTATATTTACTATTGATAAAATGGAAAACAATAAGGAATTTTAAAAATAAATTAATAGAATAACTGCCTTTATATATATTATACTAAATTTAATTAGATTAATGTGAGAAAATGAAATAAAAAAGGACCATTTTGTAATTTCTATGAGAAATATACCATTTAGTTATTAATTAGTGATTATATATTCTAAATTTATTTACATTTTTTCTAAATCGTTTGTTGTTTAGCGCAGTGTGCCAGTAGATGTCATATTAGTTATATATTATCGGTAATTTTATTATGATAATTTCCTAAGTGTTTTAGGAGAAGATTAGGTAGCGCAATCAGAAAAGACTAAGTCTAAAAATATATGAGTATTTTAGAAGATAATTAGAGAAATTGTGAAATTAATGTGAAATAAGACTTAATAATCAGAAAAATGACAATTTTGGGAACTTACTTTATGTTTATTTTTAAATAAACGTCTATATATTCGAAGAGGTTTTGATCATAGGTAATTTCTATATAATCCATTATAAATTTAATATATGATTTTATAATTGTATTTCGTTAAGTGATGAATTTGAATAATTTTTAATTTTCAAAAATATATGATCTATATCATCCATATTATTAATGAGTTAGAAATTTAATTAAGAGAGGACCAATCCCATTTATGATTATCTAAAAGAAATTTCTATTAAACTAAGGCCTGAATAAGGTTGGCAGGGGATTGCTGAATTCATCGCATAAGGCACCAGTCGACGGGGTTCAATCTGTCAGTTCATAAACTCCTTGAGTTGACTGCACGCTAAGGATTTCCCTGCATAGATGAGCTACCTTGCGTGATATTAGCTTCCTTGGTGGTAGAGAACAGGATGTAGGCGGTGATTAGCCTTCAAAATGAGATGATGAAAACCATAGAAGCAAACGATTGATTTTTCTCCCAAACTTGGTTATGATGCTGGAGCTACCACAGCGAAATGACAGGGATTGCCTTTCTCAGTAGCTGTGGGACCGGTCAGAGTTTTTCACCACACTTGCAACCAAGCCAAATTCTCAAGCTCTGTCCTAATTGTTTACCTGTATTAACATCTTTATCAGGAATGAAAAGAGTCCGGTTGCATAGACTAATTTTTTCTGAGTTGCTTCTTCTATAGAACTTCATGTTCATTTAATTTCAGATACGTATACTTCACTAATAAGATTGATGATTTGATTTTAATATTTATAAATGGTATGTTAAATTTAATTTTGAGATTACTCACTAACTTCTACTATCGTTCATATATCTTTGAAATATAAGATTAAGGTAATGTATAATTTATTCTGAAAGTATTTATATTATCATATTATTAGAAATAATGGAGAGAGATTTCATTTTCTATAACTAAAAAGTAACTAAAAATTAATTATTTTCATTTTTAAACCGATTTCTGATATAAAGTTAACTATTCTTATTTTAAGATTGTTTTTTACTTTGTCATTAAAATTATTTAATGGATAAACTTTGTAAAAAAGTTGAGAATTTTAAGATTTTATTTTTAATTTTGCTCAAATATTTAATTTGCTAAAAGTCTCTATTATTAGTATTATTTTAAATATCATATAATTATTTATAGACTACTTTATAAATGGAAAAGCTTGTCTGCTAAAAATAGAACCATTTTGAAAAATGCAATATAAAATAACAAATAAAATTAAATTAAGTAAATGACAATTGAAATGAATAGTCTATAATTATAGAAATCATCTAATTATTTCATATTATTTTTACTTAAATTAATACTGTTCTTTTTAATATATAATTCAAGTTATCTATATCGTTTCCCTTTTATTTTATATATTGATCAATATTGAAGTATTCATTATTTCGAAATAAGGAAAATCGTATAATATAATACCATAAATTTAATGATATAAGCAAGAATTATTTATAAAATAATTATTGTTATTTATTGTAATTTTTATAATTTATTAGTTATAATTTATGACTGTCAATTTTTTAAATCGCTTAAAATTTAATTTCCAGAACTGAAAATATTATTTAAATTTATTGATTATAGATTAAACATAATAAAATAATTCTAAAATCTG
Organism: Oxytricha trifallax; assembly: GCA_000711775.1. Lineage (NCBI taxonomy): Eukaryota > Ciliophora > Spirotrichea > Sporadotrichida > Oxytrichidae > Oxytricha > Oxytricha trifallax. The sequence goes on from ARYC01000124.1 coordinate 63,087, forward strand.
GATTTTTATAGATTTATTTGAAGAGAGGTCAATTGCCTGAAATATCTTATTTTATTTTTTTCATTCAAGTTTTTACTAAGCCTTTGGTTTAGAAAATAATCTTTTATATTATTTTATTTTGCTATTTTTAATTTTAATGCTTCTATATTTATTTTAATAAACAAATTAAAAATTATTGTATATAATTTTAATTACAATATTCATAAAATAATATAATTAGCTAATAAATATATTAGTTAGCGTTATTAAATATAATTATAATGATTTACTTGAAAGTATTATTATTATAAATTATTAATTTATAAAGAAAAATATTATTTATTATGATAATAGTATTAGCTTGTAGTTTTGTTGAAGGAACCATCGTGTTCAATGATAAAATAGTATATTTTTATCTTATAAAAACATAATCTAAACTTCTTCATATATTTATTAGATTAAAGCCAAAACCTCTTTAGCTAATTTTACAATAAATTGCTCTTTTTTGTGTTTATACTATATTAAAAAATTCAATCACATTATAAATAAATTTCAGAAATTATGAAACCAATTAGTAAATTTATTATATAAGAGGTTTATATGTGCTTTGTTAATAACCTGTATTTAAATAATATCATTCACTTAAGAAACGAATATTCATAATGACTTCTTGTATTAAACTAAATAAATAAAAATTTCTATGATTTTTTTGAATCATGAATAATTAGAAGAAGAAAAATGTAAACTATTTAAGTTTAAAAATAATTAGATATAATTATATTTAATGCGATTGAATTTCAATATATTATTTAATTTTTTTAACTTAATATTGGCCGATGCGGGTGTTTTAAATAAAGTTAGGTAGAGTTTAGGGATACCTCTGTAACAAAAAATGCTAATCAATTATTCAATTAAATAATTATTATTGAGGTCTCTTGAAACATATGAAGTTAAATCTTATCACAATAATGAACATAATTAAATAATTAATTAGAATTAATAATTGTAAATCAATGAAAATATCATATTTTATTTGATTAAATTTTATATATAACACATTATCTTAATAAAATGTGCAGGAATATACTATTCAGGATATTGGAGATTATGATTTTAAGTCAGTGTGAATAAGTACTTAAATATTTTTGGGGTTATATAACAAATATAAGTATAATAAATAAAAATACTACTCAGAAGGAAGGTACTACCATTTATTTCAATATAAAATATTTATATTTTTTTATTTATAGTAGATCATACATTTTCAATATTAAATAAATGATATAGTATTTTATATTAGCAAAAAGCTAACAAATATTGAAATTATAATATTTTTCACTTACTTTTATATTTAATTTATAATATTATAATTTAATGATGCTAATTTAAATATATTTAATTTATGTTTTTATCTGAAGTTAATATTAAAAGTATTGGCTATAAATTTGATTGTGAATTTTAGTAAATTTATTAGGAAGTACAAAATAGTATTCCAAAATTATTAAATTCTTTCTTATGATTAAATATTAATTAATTTTTATGACATGCTATGAATAAATTAACAATATTTATAATGTTGTTAAATTGATATTTAACAATAATATGAAAGGAAACTTTTAAGATCGATTGCTAATAGTAAAAAAGAATTTATAATAATAATAAGAATTAGAATATAAAATAATAAATGGGAAATAGTACTATTTTATTTATTATCAAACAGCAAATCTTTAATCTTTGACAAAAGAATATATGTTATAACAAATTAAGGATCTAAAAAAATATTATGTAATTCAAAATACATAAAAACATGAAAGTCTTAACTGAAAGAATTTATATTAAATTTTCTTAATTAAATTTAGATAATATTTATATTATAATTTTTTTAAAGTAAAACTATAAAGATGACTATCCATAGCAACGTAGGATTAGTTCATATTATTTTAAAATATTGTCTTTTTTTTTACAATTTAAAGATAAAATGTGGCAAGAGGTATTCAAATAAAATAATGAAAATTAGGGAAAATATATTGCTAAATTAAAATTTTTCTCATGAAGGGAGAATATCTTTATCTTATAAACTTTATATATTAATGTATTTACATATATTAATAGATTTAAATTAAATAATAAGAAATACTTAATTTAAGAGAAGAAGCATAAGTTTACAAATTATTAAATAATTTAAATTTCAAGTTATTAAATAATATTTATTATATAAAAATATAAATTAAATTATTTTAATTTATTAATAACAATTTGATTAAATTAAATGTATTTACTAAATATCAAAAATTAAAATATATTATATTTTCTGTAAATAAAACATTCAATTAATTAATAATTATTTTTATGTAATTATAATAATTCTTTATATTTCATTTAATTTATATAGCTTTATTAATTTTATTCAAGATAATTTCGCTTTAACAATTGATAATTTTATAAATAATTTGATAGTTACTGTGTTTAACTCACCAGTCACTTATAAAATTATATTTATAAGTTATATAATAATTTAATATGTTATAAATGATTATAAAAAATATATTAATCTAATAAATATAAAATTAAAAATGAAAGCAAAGTTTAATAGAGTTTGGTTTTTAATTTTATAGAATTAAATACAGCCTCAAGTCTTTTGTTAAAAACTAAATTGGCATTTGAGATTTGTTGATCAATGAAAAATATGAGTAAATATAAAATAAAGCTAATATTTAGGGATGAAATTAAATATACAATTGTTTTTATATAAAGTAAATAAATATTTATTGAAACAGTGATGAAAGGATCCAGAAAGAATTAAATTTAATATTAATTCATTTCTAATAAATAATAAAAATATGAAAGAAAATCTAATAAGAACAGGAAATAAAAAAAAATAAATTGATTTCAAAAACATAAACTATTATTTTGGTTTTTTTGATTATATATTTATTGTTAATATGCTATTTTTATTTATTGACTTTAGTTCTATTTAATTTTATAATATAAAAATAATAAATTAATGAATCATAATATTTGTAAAAGAATATTCAAAATAAACCGTTGATAAATCTTTTTAATTTAATACAAGTTATCTTTTCTTAAAAATTTTGCAAATTAAAAAAAAAATATTCCTTAACCTATTAATAAATTTATTTATTATTATTATATAAACTTTTATATGAAGTTTATAATTTATTTAGTTTCTATATATTTCTTTTTTAAATAATTATTTCTAATTTCAATATCTTTAAAAGTATTAATATTTTAATTTAAATTTAAATTTATTTAAAATTACTTAGCTTTTTTGAAATTCATTGTTTGAGTCCAGTAAAATTTAGGTATGCAAATGCACTTCATCATTTCAATTAAACAATTTGATTCAAGAATTACTAAAAATTTATAATTTTTGTTATATATAAAAATATAATATTAGTAAAAATAAATGCTTAATTAATTCTTTTATAGTGCAAATGGTTTGATAAATAAAATGCGAAGAATTCCCAATTAGTTTTGTGATCACCACGATAGTCAATTTTTCTATACCATGTTCCTTAAACTACAAAAATATTTAATTTTATCGTTTTTTTAAATTAATTTGAAAAAAGTATTGCTTAGTCCTTTCATATATAAATTTAATAGTAAAACTATTTATGACCTATTATTTTTAAGGAAATAAAATAGATAAATAATTTCTTTAAAAAATCAATGAGAATTTATCAAATAAATAGCTTATTCAAGTTAAATGTGGCATGATTTTAAAATAACATAAAAATAACATTATTTAAATGGGAAAATTTCATGAATTTATTTGCTTTGTTTGATAAGTGATTATTTTTTCATAATTTTGCTTCAATTAAAATAAAAAAACAAAATAATTATATAAGAATAAATAAAACATGAAAATATTTTTAATATAAAAAAATCTTAAAAAATGAGTTAAAAATTATTATTTAAAAGTATCAATTTATATTATTTTATAATTTATTTGTTAAAACAATCATTTATACATGAATATTAATTAAATAATTAAAAATTTTATGATTACAGGAAAGCTTTTGTATTAACTACAATAATTTATTATTTGTACTTTCTCAAGTAATGTGAGAGTTCAGGAACACAATAAATTTCAATATTTTTCTTTTAATAATACAATAAAGTTTTGAAATTAATTTTAATTACAAATAAATATTTTAAAATCTTGATAAATTGAAAATGGTTAAGTTTAACACTATGAAAAGTTAAATTGATTAAATTATAATAATACTCCAAGGATTTATCAAAATATTATTTACTTTTAATTGATAATGATTTTTTATGAATTAAATAAGTTCAAGATCTCCCCTAATATTTTGTTATACTTATAAATTATAAATAATAAAATCAATGATTGTTTAATAAATTTTATCATGATATTGGTCTTAAAATATAATATATTGAAATTTTATATTTATTTTATTATTTATTGTATTATTTGACTTCTTAATCATTCTAATAATAATTATAATATTGAATGATTGTGTTTAAATATTTATACTTACCAAAAATTTTAAATAACTTTATTAGTAATTATATTATTTATAGTGGAAGTATTATTTATAATCATTTGAGTAAAATAATATAAAATATATAAAGATATAATTAAGATAATTGTTTTGTAAAGTCATTAGCAAATAGACATTAAGAGCAAATAATACTAGATTCTTCTTCCTGAAATCCCCTTACGAAGAATCATGTGTAAATAACAATTATACTCTACTATTTTTCTAAATCACTTTCTTTTTTAAATGTTACTTAAGTTTATTATCTGATTAACCAGGGGAAATAGTATCTTGAGCTTTTTAAGTGTATCTCGTCCTTTTTAGTATGTAAAAAATTTTAAAACCTTGCATATTCAGTGATATAAACGATAGATAATTACGATAAACATGGGTTAATCACTCTTACTACATTAATTTTGTAAGTCGGCCATTCTTCACTAAATTAAGTCCGTTACAAATATGTACTATATAAATAGTATATTATTAAAATTATTAACATTAATAAATTTACCATTTAAGATTAATAATTTTATTAATTATTAAAATAAATTTATAAGAATTAAATAATTTATAATATTTTCATTTCACTAATTTGCTGAGTAGACTCTCTAAATAATAAAATAAAGATTAATATAATAATATAAGATAATTTTCTATAATAAAAGTACTCTTGCTTAGATTTTACATTCGAATAAATTGATTAATAATCAAATTACTTAAATAAATTAAAAATATTATTATAAAGTTAATTGTACAACTTTATTATTAAATGATAAAAATAATAAAAATATTATATATTTTTTTTTACAAGGTTGTAATTTTATTTCATAATATTGTAGGAATACATTTGATTTGGGAAAATAATTTATAATTCAAATATTAAAATATTGAATTCGTGGCAGTTAACTTTCTGGAAACCCTGACAATATGGTACTTGTTCAATAGAGAATTCAAAATTAGCTGGATTTTACTATTGGTGGTACCCCTCTATCGCATTCCTGAAGCGAGTTAACTCGACTTTAATTTTGGGTGATTTGTTTAGTTGATTTTAATGCAGAAATTAAAGTCGAGTTATCTCGCTTCAGGAATGCGATAGAGGGGTACCGCCAATAGTTAAGTCCAGCTAATTTTGAATTCTCTATCGAACAAGTACCATATTGTCTAGGTTTTGAGAAAGTTAACTGCCGCGAACTATAATTAATTTATTTTAAATTCAAATTTAATTTCCCAAATCAAATGTATTCCTACAATAATAATAAGATTATATTGGACTCTTTCAACTGATCTATTTTAAAACAAGTTTGATTATTATTAAATTAAATTTTATATATATATAGTTTTCTTTTAATAAATATTTATGTATTTCATATTTTTCATTTATATTATTGAATAAATAGATTTTTATATTAATTTGAATATTGTTAAAATTTAATTAATACAATATATACAAATTTATATGCATTTTCACTAATTTAATTTTAGTATAATTTTAATTAATGTTAACGAGCATGATTTTCAACAAAAATGAAATTAATGAATACTTTATATACTAAATATCTATTGGAGAAAAAAAATTAATTTTAATAAAATCTAATAATTAGAAATATCAATTGATTTAAGTAAAAAATATTGTGTATTAGAAATGGATTAAAATAGTTCTAAGTTTAAGTTATTATTGATAAAAAATTTTCATCTTATTTAATTAAAATTCAATAATATTTATTTATTAAATAATTAAAAAGATTTGCTTTTAAATTTTTCCTCTATAAAATCTATAAGTTAGGTTTATATAAGTTAATATTTTTATTTAACAAACTCAAAACTATTTATTAAAGTTTGAATATTAGAATAAATTAAATTATTAAATTAGAAAGTTAATTGCTAGGTGGTACCAACCACTTAGGACTTTCTAATAGAGCTTTCTACTACACTAAGGCCTACCGAGGGCAGGTAGGGGGTTGCTGGGCGCAACGCATGAGGGACCAGTCGGCGGGGTCCAATCTGTCAGCGTACACTCTTCGAGTGAGCTTTTCCTAAGATTTCCCTGCATTAGATGAGTTACCTGGCTTGAGTTCAGTTTTCTAGGTAATAGGGAGTAGGATGGAGGTACGCTCTGCCTCCAAAAGTGAGAAGACGAAAACCATTGAAGCCAACGATAAGGATTTTTCTACCACACCGGGTTAGGTTGCTGAAGCTACCACAGCGAGGGACAGGGATTATGTTTCGCAGCAGCGGTGGGACCGGTAAGCGTTTTTCTCCATCTTCTATCATTCTGGTTGAATCTCACGAGCTCTGTCCCTCAAATGTCGAAAGACGTGGGGTGACATCTTGATTTTGGGATGAGACTAGGTGATAGCGAGAATGGTTTTTTCGGAGTTTTCTACTTCATGACTGCCACGTCACGGAATTGCCACGTCACCTCACTCAGATACGTCTACGTCACGACTAAGATTGATGGTTTGATTTTAGTATTAACTAGTGAATGATAAATTTATTTGATTCTTAAATCATTAAACAACAAAGAATAAATTAATAATAGTAGCAGTTAATCACTTAGGTAAATAGAAATAATAAATCTAGAGATCAAAATTCAAGAGATATTTAATGAATATTAATCAGTATTATCTAATGTGTGGTATAATATTTTTACATAGAAGTATGACTGTAAATTAGCTAGCAATATATTTATTACTAAGCTTGGGGAACTGTATCTTACGTGTAATTTTTAGAGTCTGCTGCGTTAAACTGTCCTTCGGTGAATTTTTGTTTTTCTTTCTTTTGATCTTGCTTGGATGAAGTCTCATCAGCTTCGATGGCATAGGTAATTTCTATATGAATGTAGATCTTTGGAACTATAAGGAGCGCTTTTGCAATAGTGATTCTTTGCTCTGATCATCTGATAACATAGATCTCTAAAGTCCACAGCTCTTATCGAATCCTTCATGTAAGATGAAGTCTAACCTGGAGGAGTAAATACAATAGCTCTTCAGAACCAGTAATTGTCCCAGAAGTAGGAGTAGAACTGTTTCCATTCGATGCCAAGAGCAAACATATTTTCTCCACACATTAAATATAATACTATATATAATTTATGTTGTGAATTAAAATTAAGATTATAGATTTATCTATATTTGAATATATTATTAGAAGAATTTAGTTTTAGATCCAATTAAAATAAGTTAAGTTAGTAAGTGCACTTATAACTTTTGTTTAATTATATTTTTTTAGATAATTATACATCATAACACTGCAGTCATATCAATTACTCAAAAATAACAGCTACTATGTCTCTGCTTATTTTTGATTTTTTTTTCATTAATGTATAAATAAAAATGGATGGATAAAACGAGTTATATATCAAGAAATCTCAATGTAATTAATTTCCCAAAAAGACGTAAGTATATTAAAAATATTTTAATTTCTATAGAAATTTGCCAATCAACAAAGCCAAAAAAAGAAGAAAAATCTTTCGAATTTTTTATTAATAAGAGACAAAAGAATCAATAATATACTGTAGAGCGCTGAATTGAAGCCTGGTTGATTTGAAATATAAAGTTATTTGCAAATTAAATTTTTAATAAAAAATCAATTGACTCCTCATTTAATGTAAATATATGTAAGGAAATAGAAATTAAATTCCGTAAATTACAAAAGCATAATGGAAGACTTTTGTATAACACTCTTTCCTTGGGTAACCAAGATAAGCAAAAAAAAATAAAATAATAATCAATTTTTTTTTTATTTATTTATTTGATTTACTCCATCTTCCCCCTAGACACCCTTATCAACCCTATAAGCTGTATTATATTTACCTTTTTTAATATGAATTTTTTTATACGATAAATCTAAAAAATTTTTATGACTTTCTTAGATATATTATATAATTATTTTATTAAATTTACTGAATTGATCTATCTTTTTATACACAAAATTTTATATTTAATATTACTAATAGTCAAATTTTAAAATAAATTCTTTCTTAACATTAAATAAACTACTATGTAAAAACTATATTTTTAGAGTTTTCACTTTTTAGAATCGTCTTCATATGTTATTATTCGAAAAACATTCATAAATAATTTTACTATTTCTGATAAATTTTGTATAATTGTAAAATATTTATGAAAATTATTATAAATTTATATATCTTTCTTAGAAAAATGAAGAATAATGATGATTTTTAAAATTTGAATTTTAAAAATGAAAATTATTCTAAATATTATATAATATGATTTAATTAAATTCTTTTAAAATTTGAAAACAAATTGAATATCACTTTTTTTAATATTTCGATAGGATCTAGAATAGAGAAAAATCGACGGATAAATAATATTTAATAAAATAGATTTTAAAATGTAACCAAGAAAGTCATGAATGAGTTAGGTTACTCAAATGAAAAAAAATTGAAAAAGAAAAATTAATTTTATAGAGTGAAGAGAGGGTTCGGAGGGTGGTAAGAAGGGCTAAGGAGAGGTTAATATCTGTTAGAACAGTTATTTTATAAATTTAATCAATAGCACTCAAAAACTCTAGAAAAAATAATATATAATAAAAATTAATATTAATTAAACCAAATCTATATTTATAATTCCATTTTAAATAAATAAAAGTTAATATACATAAAATTTAATTAGATTAAAAAAATAAATAACATTTAATTTATTATTGATAAAAAAGTTTTCATTTTTATTAGGAAATCAAATTTTAACTATTTTTAAAGTGAAGTGATTAAATAAATATAATTAAAGAAAATAATAGCTGCAAGATTAAAATTAATTATTATATTTGTCCCTGCATTAATTTGCGTACATTGTTTAATAATGATAATAATAATAATAATAATAATAATCATCATATTTAATTAAATTTAATTTGAAAAAATTAAAAATATGAATTTCAATCATTCTATTATTACAATGATTATATATTTACTATAATTAATATATAATTAAAAAAAATTATAAAGTAAAATTAATAAAGTAAATGTATTGATTTTAAAAGCTATGCAATTAGTAAAAATTTAAATATTTACCAGATATTAGTAATTTATCAACTTATTTCTTATAGTATTAAATTTTAATTTTACTAATTAAATAATTAAAATCACACTCCATCTCAAACGGTATGTTTATTTGAGATAGAGTGTGGTATAGTGTGTTTTTATTTTTATTTTCAATTATACATAAATATAACATTTCATTTTATATAAATAACATTTAATTTAAGTTTTATTTATTATAATTACTGTTTGATTATAATTCACACATTATTAATGATTGAATTAAAAAAGTATCATTGTTAACAATTAAATAATTTATAATGCTTATTACATATTTATCCCTTTAAATTAAATGTTATTTATATAAAATGAAATGTTATATTTATGTATAATTGAAAATAAAAATAAAAACACACTATACCACACTCTATCTCAAATAAACATACCGTTTGAGATGGAGTGTGATTTTAATTATTTAATTAGTAAAATTAAAATTTAATACTATAAGAAATAAGTTGATAAATTACTAATATCTGGTAAATATTTAAATTTTTACTAATTGCAGTTATAGAGATTTAAAAAAAATTAATTCTTAGTTTTTATTTAAATAAATTATTAAAAGCTTATGGTAGCAACAAATCAATCAAATTTTTAATAAAAGTTCTTCATAAAGTCCTTCGAAATATTGAATTTTTATTTTTCTGTGACTCTTTCAGTTACATTCATCTATCATTTCAATAATATAATTTAAGCAAAATTAAATTTATTTAAAATATCACATTACAACTATAAATTGTTAATTCTAAAAAAATAAGATTGTTTACATCAGAATGAGTTGCACTAAAATTAATATAAATTTAAATTCTTTTTTTATTTGGTTTATGAAAAGTAACAAAAATAATTCAAATTTAATAAAATTTTAAATTCAGCAAGCAAAAGTTCTAAAAATTATGATTTTTTCTAATTAATTTATAATATTCAAAACCAATAACTAAATTTTTGTATTTAATATTTTTATCAATTCCTTTTTAAATGCTTATTTATATTTATTGGTAATTAATCGCCTACTGAGATTTATGTCTTAAAAACAATTTTATTTAAAAAATATAAATTAATTAATGAAAAATTATAATCGTTTGGTATTTGCTTCCATTACTAATAAAACTACTTTTGAGATGAATTGAATAAGATATTGAATAAAATTAATCAATTAGTAAAATAGTAAAATATAATTATTAAAATTATAATTTTATATAGATTTCTTTCAAATTCACAATAAAAAAAAACATTTAACAAGCAAATTTCTATTTTAAAAATTAGTCTCCTATGTGAGTCTGCCTTTTAAGTTCATTTTTTCTTTTGGTCTTTCGAGTGATTTGATTTAAATTATTTTTTTTATAATAAAATATTAACTTTTATTAATTGCATATATATTCGGTGAGCGGGCAAAAAGCACAAGAGAGACAAAAAATTTTGGAGATGGAGCAAATAATGTATCTATTTTTTTGGAAGCACACATTGGGGTTGAAACTCATTCAGTCGCTACTAGTCTTACTGCACTTTCAGATTAACTTATGGTGCTCTATATGCTCAGGAGTACCAATATTCTGTCTCTACTTCATCTAAGAGAAAACAATAGGGTAGGTTTATTAAATTAAAAAACCTAATACCATAATTAATAATTAATGGCCCCTATTTATTTTGAAAATATATGCAATTATTTAAAGTGATTATTATAAATAGAGATCTCTAATTAAACTTTGATATCTTTTTTAATTTCCCTTGCCTTCAGTGATTCACACACATAATAAAATATAATATTATTTTATAGAGATTTATTAAGCTTTATTTAATTGTTTAAAATATTATATTAATCATATTAATTCAAGTTTAAATGATTAAATTGAAATATTTTAATTATTAGATTTTTATTATGATTTGTACTTAAATTCATCAAATATACTGTGAAAATCTAGAATTTTTAAATTTTAAAATTTTAAAGATGAAAATAAAAATCAAACATTATTTCGCTATTATTTAGTGTAGGATATTTTTAATTATTTAGTAATTAATAGATATTATAATGCTTTCAATATTTAAGATAGAATTTTATCCAAGTATTTTATTATTAATTGTTTTAATTTTTTAATATAATTAAAATTATTAAAAAATAAAATAAAAAATGAAAATGATTATCATAATTAAATATAGATTTGATTTTTAATAAATAATTCTTAATGAAATGCAATTTTATATTATAATTTATTAATTTATTATTATTTATGAGTTGGTTTTTAAATAATCAAAATCTAAATAAAATGAAATGAAATTGAGAGATGCTAGCATTTTAAATATAAAATGAAATTAAGAGTTTTATATATAAATTTCTCAAATAATTTTAATAAACATTGTGATTTATATTATAGAAAAATAAATTTAGTTATTGCAGACTAAATATATGAATGTATTAAATTTTTTTTTATTTTAAATACATTAATACTTTTGTAAAAAATAATTCATAAAGGTTAAATTATCTTTATTCAAGTCAACTGTAATGATACACTTCTAATTTAAAATCTCTAAATTGATTATTTATATCAGTAGCTTTAAAAATATTTGTAGATAATTAATTTAATGTAAAAATTGATTGAATTCGTTAATAATAAATGAATACTAAATATTAATATTTCTTAGAGTATAATTCTTTCCAAAGAATGATTATTCATTAATTAAATATATATATTAATATCAATTATTTAAATAACTAGATTAGAATAGATCAGCAGTCTAATGTAATAAAAGATCAACAAGAGAAAATGCCTAAATTATAAGGTAGCGGTTATTTTAGCTAACTGTTCTAATCTTCTTAAATCCTCAGTTTACTTTCATACTATTATATTATATATTTAATTAAAAAAAAAGATTTTTTTAATATTTTATATAATATAAAATATATAAGTTCATTTATCAATAAATGTTATAATGTAATTAAAATATTGAATAAATATTTCTTTATCTAAATTGGATTTTAAATAAATAAATATTTAAATAATTTTATAATTGTTTTTTTTTCTAATAAAATAATTTTCCTATATAAATGTTAATTAATTTTAATATATTATAAATAAAAGTAGTAATATATGTTTTCTTATTCAAAAGTTGTGATCACCAATATCAGACTTATACTTTTAATATTTTTTTAGAAAATTACATGCTATATGCATCTTAAAAATATAAGTTAAATATTTTAATACTTAAGTTATTTATATCGTTTCAAATTATATTATATTTAAAACATATAAATATTAAGGAATTTATATAAATAAAATTATTAAAAACAGTTGGGTAAATATTTTCTAATTTTAATGAGAACGCAGAAGTTGACCAGCATCCGTTTTCACACAACTATTGATAAAATAGATAAAAATAGGAAATTTGAGAAATACAATTAGAGTTAAAATAGATCATTAATCTTAACTGCCACTAATTACAAACTTATGTAAATCAAATTTGCTTTACTTTACTTGGAATTAGATTTGCCTCTCAAAAAGATTTTTGACACATTTGACACCCTGGTCTAATATTTCTCCTCGTGTATTATAGGGCGATTTGACACATTTGACACCTTTGACACCTGTAAAATTTATCTTGTTTTTGACATGTGAAGTTTCCAGATGAAGTCCTGAATGCCATCATGATGTAAGCAAATATGCCAATACCTTGATATTCGTCAATAGATATAGCATCGAATAGTATAGCAAACACAAGTCCGAACTCCAAATTAAAGATTAAGAAGAAACCTATGAAATATTTCAGATCAACAAACACTGCTGCCATCATAGATACCAAGAAACTGAACCCATCGTAGATTCTTAAGAAGAAGTTTATCTTCAAAAATGTCAGGCACATGTCAAAAACAAGATAAATTTTACAGGTGTCAAAGGTGTCAAATGTGTCAAATCGCCCTATAATACACGAGGAGAAATATTAGACCAGGGTGTCAAATGTGTCAAAAATCCTTTTGAGAGGCAAATCTAATTCCAAGTAAAGGTAAAGCAAATTTGATTTACATAAGTTTGTAATTAGTGGCAGTTAAGATTAATGATCTATTTTAACTCTAATTGTATTTCTCAAATTTCCTATTTTTATCTATTTTATCATTTTTATGATATTGACGAAATCAACAAATCTGAATTTAATAATTTTATATTAAATAAAAAAATTATTATTATTTAATTTAATACAAAAATTATTAAATTTGATTGATTTATTCAAAACTAATTCTATATATTTATTTACTCTCTATTGAAATTAACTTTAAAATTAATATGAAATATTTTTTAAATATTTGGCTGCTCTAAACAATTATAAAATTGTGTATCAAATCAAGTTTGCTTGCCATTAATCTTAGAAAACTATTAATTACTTTTTATTCAAGTTATACCTAAAAATATTTAAATCAACTTTGCTTTATAATTCTTATGTAAGATTATAGCGTTGTAAGATGTTAAAATATGAGATTATTAACTTGAAAGTGTGCGTTGAGGCTAGTTTGATTATTCAGTTAAATCTAAGATTTATATTAAAAACGTAAAGAATTATAGCTGATAATGATAAAATTTTGACTTTTTTAATTATTTTTATAATACTAAGTGATAAAAAATAAAATATGATCGAAAAATCAGAAATTATTTCTTATTTTACAAAAAGTTAATTAATTCCAATTTTTGATTGGGCATGACTATCATAACCTTTACTATTTATTGGAAATCTTAGAATTTTAATTTATCCGATATAATAAAATATTTGTTTTCCTTTTAATACTTTTTCTAATTTGAATATAGTCATTTTTTTTCATTACAAATTTTTATTAATTAAAACTTATTGGAAATCTGGTATATAGTTATTGATATTTTACTTCATTCTTTTGACTTTCGATACCTTCATTCAAACCTCCTCCTCTATAGATACGATAAGGCCAGTTCGAGTGTTATTATAGAAAAATAGAAGTACCATAGAATGAATTAGTGTTAAATATAATTGAAATATTTTAATATTTGTGTTTTAACATTAATAATATATTAAGTTTTAACTTAATAACATTCAAATATATATTTTTAGAGGAGATAAGTTTGCAATTACTTTAGAAAACAAAATACATCAATTATTGGTAATAAAACATACAATTTGGAATCATATGAAATTAAAATTTCTTATTTTTTTAATTTATTGTATTTTAAATCTAAAGTCAAAATATTTATATTATATTATTTTTAAATTTAATTTCCTGTTATCTACTTTTATTTACTATTTTACTTTTAATATTTTAATTTAAAAATAGTTTCTTAATGATTTATGAGATATGCTTCTTCTTAAAATATAGATAATTTCCTCGGTGTTATTCCATATTCCATCTAGTGATTTTTGATAATATAATTTTAATTTTATATAATTGATTTAAAAATTAAAAAAATTTATAGTTATGTTATGAAAAATTATTTATTTATATATAAAATATTTTAAATCGCTATTTATAGCAATGATTGAACTATTTAATCCTTGATTTGTTTTAAATATAAACTAATAATATTTTTTTATTATTAAATATCCTAAAATAAAAATCCTCTTTATTATATCTTGCGATTTTACATAGTATTAATTACCAAATAAAAATAAATATATTTTATAAACTCTCTATAATTAAACTATAATTAGCTAATTATAAATCTATAAATTAACTTAATAATTTCTAAAATAAATGTTAATTGTTTGATTATATATCATCACTTATTTACAATCTGATCGTTAATTTATTATTTATGCTTTAATTGAATAATAAAATTAAGTTAATTTTTAGGAGTTTTATCAATATATTTATAAATAATTGAATAATATTTGTTGGTTAGTAATCTATTGTAAAGTAGAAAACAATAATATTATATTCCTAACTATTATTCGTTGTGTTTATTTAAATGCCAAATAATAAGCTAAGAATTTTAAAGTTAATAAATTATCTAAGAAACTATATAAGTTTTATTTTCATGTAACACTGCAGTTAATTAATAATAGTGATTCTTAAAATGCTGTATTTTATAAATATCCCACAAATAAATAAAGTTCTTTTATTGATAAAAGCGATATTTTTTTTATTATTAAATAAGATTAAATAACTTTTATTTGTAATTCTAAAATAATGTGATACTTTTTACTTATATTAAGTAAAAAAATAATATTTTTTTTAGTACTTAATCATGTATTAGTTTAATATTTGTTTAGTTTATTCATGCTACTTCCTTTTTATGTTTTAAATAAATAAAATTTATGTTTTATAGGTCTAATTAACTTGATTGGAATATATTAAGTTAAGTAATTTAGTCAACGGAAATAATCACTTTTTATTTTTATGATTATCTATTTAAATTTGAAAAATACTTCTGACATCATAAATGCTTTAAATAGCTAAATTTGATTTATTTTAAACTTTACTCAACTAAATAAATTTTTATTATTTTTATTATATATAAAAGTTATGGTTGTGAGACAGTTGCCAACCAAATATTTATTATTTAAAGAATAATATTTAAATATCACAAATATTGATATTAATCTTAGTAACTTAATATTAAATAATATAAGTACTTCAATAAAGACGAATTTATAATAAAAAAACTATTAAATTATAATAATAAAATTTCATTTTGCTTTTAAAATATAATAATATTAATTCAAAGAATATTAATTTGATTAAATATAATAAACAAATTAATTAGAATATGTTTTATAAATTCAAATTTATAATTATTAAATTGATTTAAAGGTAGCTTGACTTTCTTTTATATTTAAAATATATTACTTTATTTAGTTAAGTTAAATCTTTAAAGGACTAATAAATGAAAATTCAAAATTAATTATTTAAATTTTAATATATTTATTTGAAGAATTATCAAGAGTAATTAAAATCAATAAAATTATCAATAAAATAAGAATAAAAAAAATTTAATATTATTAAATCACCTAATTTTTATGAATATTTTTTATTAAATAATTATATTTATCCAACATGCTATATTAACTCTTCCTTTATTTCAATAATTTCCTTCAAAAAGATTTAATATATTTAATAAAATTATAATATGAGTTTAATATTTTTGTTTTATAAATATTATTTATTTATTATTTTTTATATTAACTCTGATTGTCCCATACTTAATGATATTTTTAATAAATCTATAATGCAATTTATTGGATAAGCTCATATCTAGCAAGACCTTGTCCATTTAATTGCTTAAAATTTATAAATATTTTTAATACAATTTTTGGGGGGGAAGTTTCCTGCACCAGTTTATGATTTAAAAAAAATTTTAGGGAAGTTTCCTGCACTTTTTAAAAAAAAAATTTATCATTAAAATTAATTTTATAATAACTATAAACAACTTTGAAATTAATTTTATTGATAAAATTAAACTTAATTTATTTATTGATTATTTAATATCTCTATTCAGATTCTAACAACTCTGACATATTTCATTTTATATTTTTAGGTTTCTGTCTTAAACCATTTTTTTCTGTACTTATAGTAATTCCAAATATTTTATCCAATTTTTAATGAAATTCTGATTCAGTTTATCTTGTTCTTTACATACCTATATAATCTTAGACTATATTTTCTTGAACTACTTAAATGATGTATAAATATCCTTTTAATATAAAAGGGTCATAAAATTGTTAAATTTTTTAATTTATGCAAAATTTATTCAATTTTACATAAAAATTAAAAAAGTGCAGGAAACTTCCCCCCCCCAATTTTTATATATATATATGGGGGAGGAAGTTTCCTGCCAAGGTTTATGATAAAAATAAATTTTTAGGGAAGTTTCCTGTCAAAATAATTTTATATTTATTTTTTTCTTGAATCAATTTTAATTTTTGAAAATATAAACAAATTTTATATGATTTTTATAAACTTATGATTCAATCAATTTATTCT
Organism: Oxytricha trifallax; assembly: GCA_000711775.1. Classification (NCBI taxonomy): domain Eukaryota; phylum Ciliophora; class Spirotrichea; order Sporadotrichida; family Oxytrichidae; genus Oxytricha; species Oxytricha trifallax. Next base: position 80,575 of record ARYC01000124.1, read on the forward strand.
ACCATTCATAAAGGTTTACAAGATCTACTTCATATCAGACAATATTTTATCTTTATATCTTATTGTTGTCTATTTATATATCAGAATTTTTAGTAAGAATTATAATAAAAAATATTTTACTATGTCTAAAATTTTTAATTAAAGATTATTACATTTTATCTTATTTAAATCTTATTAAATTTTAAATTTATCTTATAAACAATTAATAAAATAGAAAATTAATAATTCAAAAATTTTATATTTAATTAACACTTAATATTTTATTTAAATTTACTTGACAGGAAACTTCCCTCTTGTCAGGAAACTTCCTCCCCTCATATATATATATATATATATATATATACAGCTTTTTTTAAACAAACAGATATATTATTTAAACAAATTACAGCATTTTACATTTAAAAATGAAAAAATAATATTTTTTAGAACTCTACTATATAATATCAATGCAAAATTAAATTATGCTTGCCTTTAAATTAAATATTAAATTTTAAAATGGCTATTTTTCATTTATTAATAGATATTTAATTTATTTATTATTATTTAATATATCAAATATTAACTTATTTGGGTATGCTGATTTAAATAGGGAAAGTATATTATAAACACTATGGATATAATAAAATTATTAAGTCTAACATGACATTTTTAATGATATTATATAATTGTAATTTTTAAATATATTTATTTTAACTTAAAATTAAATTATAATATAAAATAAGAAAAGTTAACACATTTTAAAATTATGAAAATAAATTATTTAAAAATTTGTCTATAAAATTATTGCTAATATCAATCTCGACGATAATAACAATATTTAAGATTAAAACTAAAATAATATATTACTAATTAAAATATTGTATAAAAGTTTTAATTTTTAGTCTAAACTTCATCTACTGGTTTTTGGTTTACAGCATTCCTACTTTTCATAGAAATTTTATTTATTAATATTTATATTTTTTCCTAGAAACTAAATAAAAATAGAGTATAATTCAAAGCAATATTATAAATTAATATAATATAAAGATAAATTTGCAATTTAAATTAAATCAAGAATTAAATTTAAAAGATTTATATAAAATAGTTAGTTCATTGAATGTTATTTTATTGATAATACTTATTAATTATTATAATTTCTGAAATAAGACAAATAGTTATTATATAAAATATAATTAATGCAATTTAAGAAAGTGAAAATTGTTCACTTATTTTTTTCTTTAATAAGTTAATTTAAATTAAGTATATCATTTTTGTCCGAGCGCTCATTCATGATATAAAAGATATTAAGTGATTTTAATACCCCTTTTTAAACTAAACAAGTTATTATAATTAAAAATAAATAAGGATTATAGTAATTAATAGACTTAGCCAATTTTGAAGATTATTTACAAATACTATTATTATAAAACATTTTTTATGAAATGATTTGCTTTTATTTAAAAGATTATTCATAAAGTTGTTAATATCATATTGCCAATTTTTGCTAAGTAAATATATTATTAAATAATAATAAATTAATATTTATTCATTCATAGTATTACAAGAAAACATGACTAATTTGTAAGCTAAGTCCAAAAAGGCAAGTAAATACTTATATATTAAATCTAATAACAATATGTTAGCTGTGCTCTTGATTGCTGATTGAGTGGCAAAGAGCTGATATTATTGAGCTTTTAAGAATAAATAAGTCTCTAGAGAGTTTCTCAAGCTACATTAGAATTTTGGGAAGCATTATATTTATTATATTTTAATTATATTAAATCTTTAAAATAATTATGAAATTTATTTAAAAATATAATTTTAATAATTCCAAGAAAATTCATTCATTATTTAACAATAATTCAATGAAATAGACTATTTAAATGCAATAGTCTATATAATTACTTATTATTTTAAAAACTATTTAATTTTTAATAAATTTAATTATATATTAAATTAGAAAGCAAAATAAAACAAACAATATAATTGAAACCAATTTGATTTTTCATTTTAAAATAAACTTTTGTAAATACAATTATATAATTTATATTAGTCCAAATAAATTAAGATTTATCTCTAAAATCTAGTTAAAATTATTAATAAAAAGATTTAAAATATATAATAAATAGAGGAGCATACCTCATAATCATAAAAAGAGTTTAGTTATTACTTCATATTTTACTTAATTATTCTAGGGTTAGATGAAGTCTCAATCAGATTCCTAGTAAGAGGACTTACTTAAAATACTATAATTTTAATTTTAAAAAAATTCATTATATATTATAGGCTTGCAAGTATTGCTGGGCGATTAAATGGAAGCAAATTTAATATTTAATGTAATTTAATTTTTTATATTATTTATTGTTTAAGATCCTTTTTCTCATTCATAAAATATAAAAAAACAATAAGTAATAAATTAAACAAAAAGTTTGGAGAAGATAAAATAAACATAACTTTCTAAATTATAACATTTACTTAAAATATAGTGCATGATGTGGATCATTAGCTTGTGGAGTTTCCATTGAAATTAATTAGAAAAATATTATTAAAATTATAAATTTATAAATATATTCAGATTATTAAATTAGAAAGTTAAAGGATTGGGTGCCCACAGGGGCCTGAGTCCGGAGACTCTCAAATAGAGCTTTCTACTACACTAAGGCCTGCTGAGGGTAGGCAGGGGATTGCTGGGTTCACCGCATTAGGGGCCAGTCGGCGGGGTTCAATCTGTCAGATCCTAGACTCCTCGAGTCATCTGCACGCTAAGGATTTCCCTGCATTAGATGAGCTACCTGGCATGAATTCAGCTTCCTAAGTAATAGGGAGCAGGATGAAAGTGGTGCTCAACCTTCAAAAGTTAGACGATGAGAACCATATAAACCAACGATAATGATTTTTCTCCCACAGCAGGTCGGGTTAATGAGGCTACCACAGCGAAAGGACAGAGACTACTATCTCAGAAGCGGTGGAACCTGGTAAGCGTTTTCTCCAGACTCCCCTTTAATTATTTACAGGAAGAAGATCTCTGCAAGCTCTGCGGGGAACACTCCTGGTTCGCTAGGCTCATATTTCGTATGCATCTCGGTACAGGGAAAAGTGGAATGGGGGGGCGAGGTGGTTTTTTGGAGTTTTTCTAGTTCATGACTTGCCACGTCAACTCACTTCAGATACGTCTACGTCACGACTAAAATTGATGGTTTGATTTTAGTATTAAACAGTGATTAATAAATATTTAATTTTTAGTATAACTCGTTAATCATCAATTAATGTTAATTAATCACTAATTTAAATTTATATTTTGAAAACTATTTTATTATGAAAATTAAAACTAATTAATGAAATATTATAATCTATTTGATTTCCTTTCATTACATAGTAAAACTACTTTTGTCTAAAAATGAATTGAAATATAATAAGGAATTAAATTTATTCAAATAGTAAAAAGGTAAATATAATCACTAAAATCAAAATTTACATACATTTTTTTTAATTCGCAATAAAAGATAAAACAATTAATAAGCAAATTTTTATTTAAATTAAGAATAAGCCTCCTATGTGAAGCTGCTTTTTAAAGTTCTTTTTTTCCTTTAATCTTTCTAGTGATTTCATTTAAATTATATTTTTTTTATATAATTAAATGAATTAATTTAATTAATTGAGATTTTTAAACTAATCAGCTGGCTCCATCGTTCCTAGATACTCTTGGCCAAGGAAAAGCAATATTCGATTTCTTTTTGGGGTGCATGATTAAAGTGTAATTTAATTTATAATTAAATATTACTTCAAAATTTGTTTTTAAATTATAATTAAAAAAATGAAATGAAATAGAGAGACTTTCATTTTGAATTTGTTAATCATTATAAAAAAAATATTGTGATTTTTATTATAAATAAATAAATATAGTAATTGAAATTCAAATATATGAATATATAATAAGGTAAAAATATCGTTTTATAAGTCGATTAGAAAATTAACAATCTGACAAGAGTGATATATAATAATATTCTGGGTTTGATCTGTTAATAATTAATCTCTTTTAATCATAATATCTCGTTCTAAGTCCTCGACCTCCCTCTTCACGCAGACAATTAGGTGTATTGTTCCCTGACTTTCATCATAGTTCTCTTAATTCGTGCTGTATAGCTTGTAAATCCAGTAGCTTTGATATTTCTGCACATTCTCAGTGTCTTCCGTGTGAATTTAGAGCATCTTCTAATATCGTGTCTTCTCCAGTTGCTCCGGCTCCCACAGTATATACTGTGTATCAGAAGGTACAACTTGTAAAAAATACAAACTTTAAAGTCAAAATTTTTAAAATGTAGGTAATAGTAACAATCATAGATGAACGAAGAATAAGGTTTTGACAAAAATGAAATAAGTTAAGGTAAAAGTGAATTCTCCAAATAGAAATGTTACTTACCTTAACTTATTTCATTTTTGTCAAAACCTTATTCTTCGTTCATCTATGATTGTTACTATTACCTACATTTTAAAAATTTTGACTTTAAAGTTTGTATTTTTTACAAGTTGTACCTTCTGATACACAGTATATACTGTGGGAGCCGGAGCAACTGGAGAAGACACGATATTAGAAGATGCTCTAAATTCACACGGAAGACACTGAGAATGTGCAGAAATATCAAAGCTACTGGATTTACAAGCTATACAGCACGAATTAAGAGAACTATGATGAAAGTCAGGGAACAATACACCTAATTGTCTGCGTGAAGAGGGAGGTCGAGGACTTAGAACGAGATATTATGATTAAAAGAGATTAATTATTAACAGATCAAACCCAGAATATTATTATATATCACTCTTGTCAGATTGTTAATTTTCTAATCGACTTATAAAACGATATTTTTACCTTATTTATTTATAATTCTAAATTTATTAATCTTAAATTACAAAATATTTCATTAAAGTTAACTTATCTTTATTGAAGTTGATAGGAAATAATACCGCTTAATAAAATCTCTAAATTAATTAAAAAAATCAATAGCTTTAAAAACATTTGATATAATTAATTTCAAGTAGAAATTTTTTAAAAAATGTTTATAATATATTCATACTAAATATAATTCTTTCTAAAAGTATAATAATCTTTCTCCAATTTTATTATTTTTACGAATTAAGAATTTACTATAATTTCAATTATTTAATTTAATAAATAATTATATTTGAGTCTAATAGGCTTAAAAATTGAGAAATGAATAACATAGAAAACGTCTAATTATAAGCTAATTGTTTTAAAGATAGCTTTCATGGTCTTCTTCAAAATGTGTTTTTTTTATTACTACAATAATTTTATTTGAAATATCAAAGTAATAATAATAATAACAATTTAGGATTTAAAATTTTTTTTAAATTAAAATAATATAAAATTTATTTTTAAATAAATGTTATAATCTACTTAAAATATATTTTAATAAATTATTCATTATTTATATTCTTTTTTTTAAATATAAATAAATAGTTTTATAATATTTTATCAGTTTTTTATAATTATTAATAAATAATTCTCCTATCTTAATATTGATTAAAGAAAATATTCTTAACAAAATTAATAAGATACGATTTTTAAATTAGAGATGCGAATATCAAACTTTGACATAATTTTTATTTATGATTATGACTTAGCATTCTTCTTTTTTAAATGATATTAGATATTAATTCTAATACTTAAATTTTTAATATATTTTTTAATTTAAATTTCTTCTATAAATTTAAAACATAAAATATATTTTAGTTTTTTATTTAATTTAATGATATAAAATAGTTTTTAAAATGGTTCTTAATTTTTTATACTTTTATATTATAATAAATTTTGAGATCTTGAAATTTTAAAAATAATATAATTAATTGATATATTGGAAATTAATTCTTATTTTAATTTAAAAATAAATGCTATTTCTTTTTAATATTTCGCTAATCTAAACCATAAGAAAGTTCAGTATCAAATTGATTTTTTGATTGCTGTTAATCCTTAAATATTATTATAAATTTTTAATTAAATGTAATCCTTGAAATATTCAAATCAAATATTGCTGAATAGTTTTTATGAGATTATAGCATTCTAAAAATTTAATGGAATTATATAATAGTAATCATGCGTTCAATCTTATTTTATTACACTTTGGATATTAATTTAAAAATATTAGAAAATTGGTCGATAAGATAACAGTTTGAATCTTAAATAAATTATAGAATACTTAAGATAAAAAAGATCTAAATTTTAAGAAAATTCCTCGATTATTTCAATTTTAAGTATATTTTTATTACAATTAAAGAATTGGGTATGGTTTTCATATTTTTAAATAGAATTTCTATAAAGTATTTAAAATTTTTTAATTAGTTGAGATATTTGACTCTTTTATTCAGTTTCATTATTAATTCTATTTCTTATCTAGTAATTATTTTGACATTTTAGATAAACTTAGCTATATTAACTCATTAATGATAATTATTTATGAAATATATGGATTTTATTGTTTATTTTTCTATGTTTAAAAATTTATTTTTTATCATAACAATTCATTTTAATTAATATAAAGAAAATAAGTTTTATTTTATATAGGAAAACAAAATAGATTAATATACGATAATAAAACAAAAAATGTTAAAATCATAAGAAATACATTTTTGAATAAAATCTTTTTATTATTATAATTTCTTATGGAATTATAAGTTGATTAGAATTTTAATAATCAATTAGCGATTCACAATAAAGCTCTGGTTTCAAATTTATATTATAATTCTCCCTTTATCTTACATTATCTCAAACATTATCATCCACTTTCTTACCGCTGTATACAATACACATTCTTTTCTGTTCTTCAATAGTTGTATGTGATTTTATGCTTTAGATTAATTTTAATCGTAGTCATGATAATTCCACATATTTTCAGTAATTTTGGCTATATAATAAGCATCTTGGCGACTTTTTTTAATTAAAGTTGTTCCCACTCCCACTGTAAATACAGTGAATTAGTAGGTACTCCAGCTAACAACATTTAATTTTAAGTTCAAATCTTTAAAAATAGTTGATAAAAATTAAGAGATATCCCAATGATATTTTCTAAATTTCTTCCAGTGCTTTTACAAAACTTAATAATACCTGAATTCTAATTTAAATATTCTAAAAATTATTTTTTATTTAATAATTATTTTATAATAAATATTAGATTGTCAATGGGACATGTTAAAAACATCGTTTGAATTCTTCAACTCTATTCTCTTTGGAAAAAATTAATAAAATAAATAAATTTTATGATTACTTATCCTTTTTTCTTATAATTATAAAAATTTAAATTCATCTATAAATAATTATCTTGGTGATATAAAATATATATTTTTTAATGAAATTTAAGTTCTAAATATTTTTTACTTATATTATCTTCAAAATAACATTATCTTAATTGATTATATCAATCTTCAATTAATAGCAACCAAATTTTAAAGACTTTTGATGTTTATTTTTCGTGTGATTATGTATAGTAATTACAATTATATTATATTTTGATTAAAGAATTTACATAAAGTTAGAACTTAATAGGCTGAGCATCATTGTATTCTTCCAGATTTCTATTTACAAATGTCTACAACGACTCTATCAACGGTATGACTTTCCTTTCTATCATTCCAGTTTATTTGATGATCTTCAATAATGCTCTAAGCTTAGATTCTATCTCCGAAAGCATTACGAGATCATTTGGATTTTTCCAATGAAGCTTTACATATTCATTTAGATCATTGATCTCTCCACTTTAGACTAGATTAGTAAATTCTACGAGCATTTCTTGCTTTGTCTTGCTGGATTGCAAAGTGGATGAAGATCTTGAATTTTATGAACTTAGCCTTTCCTTCAATGCGGCAAAGTTATCTCTATCCCCAGCTATCATAATTACATCGAGTGATTTTTGCAATACCTCTTTGATGCTCTTCTCTTCGATGACTTTGATTTTGATCCCAAGCTTTCTCAATACTTTTGTTCCAGAGCTCGTAGCTTATTAGAAATGACTTCTGTGAAGGCCTTTGGACAGAGGAAAGCACTCAAGCTCTAAATAGATCTACTGAGTATCAACGCCTTAATACACACTCACGCTTAAGATCCTTTTCTGTGATTTTTTAAGCTGTTTGATGATTGCCTCAGAGTTTTCAGGACCAAATGGGTATTCAGTTTCAAAGATGTGGATGTGTCTATAATTCATGCTTGTTTAAAGATATAATAGATCAAATTCAAGATAAAACACAGTGATCTCCATTAATCTCAATGTTTAAACATATAATATTATGAATTAAATTAGGTTTAATCGCTAATCATCATTTTGTAGAATTTGGCAGGTTCCAAATGTGCCAAATTTCAGTCAAATTAAATTAATTAGTATTTGATTATTAAATATATTATTATTTTAAATTTATTTTAAATAGAAGTATAATCATCTTTAAATCTACTGCCAAACCTGCCAAATCCGCCAAATCGCCCCATAATACACGAGGAATCTTATGAGATTAACCTGCCAAATCTGCCAAAAATTATAAAAAACTAAATGTGTGAAACCGATCAGCATCTTTAAGCATCCGGCCACTTTAGACTTAACGGTATGTAGGGTGAATCTAATTTGATCTGTAAGCCTCTCTAATTAGTGGCAGTTAGAATTAATTATAATTTAAATCTTTATTTTATTTTCACAATTTCCCAAATCAATTGTATTTTGATAAAAATAAAAATTTTATTTTTAATTTTTAAAAAATAATGTATATGGTTTTAATTTACGAATTAACTTTAAAGTTAATCTTCATTAACATTATAATCAAAATCAGATAATAACAATAATAAATAGACCAGGTTATTTAATTCATAAAAAAGTAGATAATTTATTTGATATCTAACTTAATTATTCTACTCTTGTAATAATTAATTTTTAATAAAACGCTGAATATCTTTAAAACATGCACCTTATATTGTCATAAATATATTAATATATCTTAAAATATTTAACTAATCTTAAATGTTCTTTTAATTGAATTTGAGTAATTCAATATATTTATCTTTTTATTTTTTAATTATGTAATTTATGTAAGACCAATCTTATGGATTTTTCAACTCTGATAAACCCCTTCTGTGCTTTTGCTTGTCTTTTTTCTTTGAATTCCAATTATAATTATTCTTTGCATACAAATTAATAAAATTAAGTTCTTCGTTTGAGTGTTTTTAATAATATATTAACTTAATATTAATTTAACAGCGTTTTTTATAGAAAGTATCTATTTCTCAAAGCAGAGGATAGAAATAATTATTATACATAGATAAATAAAATTATAAAAATAATTAGAAATTTGAAAAATATATTTTAAAAATCTTTAAGATCACTTTTATGTATAATGAGGGAAAAATTTTCTAGATTAACTTATACTACAAAGTGACAAGGAAGTGAGGAGGTGCTTTAAAATAAATAAGCCATATTAATTTATTAAAACTTCTCTAAATTTAATAAATTCTTCTAGATAAAAAATTTATTGTTTAATCTATCTGTTATATTTAATTATAAACAAATTTGAATAATTTAAATACTATTAAAATTAATAAAATTATATTTTAAATTTTATAGATTGATTGAGAGTTTAAATAAGATCAAACTTTATCACCTCTTATCATTATAAAGAAAGACTCAGGACCCCTAAATTGATATACTTATATTATTTGGTGAGTTTAAATGAAAAAACCCTGTTTAAATGTTAAAAAAATCTGGAATAAATTTTAATAAAATAAGATAAAATTATTAATAACTAATTTTATTCCTTCTGAAAAATGATTTTATTATTAAAAAAGTCTAGATTAGATTTAGTGTTACTTATAAATGCTTTTTAATATATTATATAACTAAATCTATTTAAATTTAATAATATTGTAGGAATACATTCGATTTGGGAAAATGAATTAAAATTAAATTAATTAAATATTAAAATCATGGCAGTTATCAAATCCAAAGTGACTTAAAATTCAAAAATATAGGGATTCTACGGTAGATCCCGAAATTTTAGCTTGACTTTACTATTGGCAATATTCCTGAATCATCCCAGGAAGCGAGATATTTTGATTTTGAGCTAACTCCAAAAAATAGTATAACGGGTTTTTCTCGCTTGGGTGATGAGATAAAATAATTATAGCAACAACAACAACCACCGTCTAATTTTTAATGCGCTATCCAGAGAGTATAATATTGGCATGGTTTGCAGACATTTTCCAAAAACATAACTGAAGGTAATTAATAAATAATTAATTTTAATTTTAATTCATTTTCCCAAATCAATTGTATTCCTTCAATAATATTAAATTTAGAATTTTATTATACGAAAGTCAACTTAAAAATAGTAAGTTTTAATTAATATTTTTTCAATTAATCTAATTAATTATTAAATTGCTATAATAAATAATAATCAATTTTTGAATCTTAAAAATTCTGGATTACCTTGATTTTGATTTTGAATTTATAAATTATTTTTATCCATCAATAAATTTATTTAATTTTTAGAATATAATTTATTAAATTAGTAATAAAATATATATATTATAAGATATAATATATTATTTACATTTATAACAATTAAATATTAATTAATAATAAATTATAAATTATAAATGATTTATTAAATTAAAACAAGATAAATATGAATAAATTTGTTTCAATATACTTAGTTCATTCCCAAAGAAGGATAAGTGCTAACAAATTCAGGAAATTATTTTTGTTCTAGTTATAATAGCAAAAATAAAATATAGGTAAACTTACATGTCAATATTTCTAATAGTATTTTTGCTTCCTTCAGCTGTGAAGATGAATTATTATTGGAAATGTTCTTCCTTGATGCTATAAATTAATTAAATTATTGTGTAAAGCACATTTTTTATTTATTTAAATATTTATTATTTGATTTTTTTCTTGAAAGAGATAAAATATTATTCAGATCATTGTAAAGATTAAAATGTTGTTTTACAAAATGCTGAGTTGCTTTATTTAATTATAAAACTGTCTTAAATTTATTGATGTTATTTATTGTCAATGTTAAGTCTTATATACTTGTAACTCATTTTCTAAAGAAACGTTTTACTTCTTCATTATTATATTTATAATATTTGTATTGTTGATTTAATATATCTCTTTTTCTTGTGGTGATAAGATCTTTCATAATTTATATTATTTTTTAAAAATATTTTTGGAAGATAATTAAGTAAATAACCACAGTTCTCTTCTTTTTGAGTTATATATATTTATATTTATTTTTTGTTTTAAAATCCAATTAGTTTTGCTGTTTTTTTTATAAAATTGACTTATCATTCATTTCTTACTCTGTTCCTTGTTTCTTTTAATCGTTTTATTTGGGGTGTTGTTTTGATCATAAAATTTAGTTTTTTAATTATTTGAGTTTGGTTACTCTTTTTACTTATCTCTAATTTATTTATAAATTCTTATGAGGCTTAGTTTGTTTTCTAGTCACTCAATAATTTATCTTTCTAAATATAAAGTCAAATAATTTAATTAATTGATAAGTCATTTTATTTTATGATTTACTGTATAAATTCTAATATTTTTGACAAAATAATTATTTTAATTGAGCTATATTTGATAAATTTGATACTTTACTAAATTAAAGATTTTTTAAAAAAAAAAAACATTATCTTAACTTCTTTATTTGTATAAAAATGTGATTTTGAGACAGGAAACACCAAATTAATTATACTTTAAAAAAATATTATTTAAACTTCTCAAATAATTAATATAGTTTTAGTAATTTAATATTAAATTACATAAACATCTTCATGAACAAAAATCATAAAAAAATCTATTAAATTAAAATGATTAATTTAATAATTGCTTGTAAAATATAAAAAAAAATATTAAACTAAATTTAGTTGAGTTAAAATAAATAAAAACTAATTATTATTTACTTTATAAATTTATATTAACAATTATACGATAAAAATAAAAGCTTACTTAAATTTATCGTATATCTCAAATTTGAAAGAACAAAGCCCACATGTAGGCGAGAGAGTTCCTTAAGTTTAACCTATAATCTTTGGGAAGCATAAAATTTATAATATTTAATTATATTAAAGTTTTAACATGATTTTTAAATAGATTTAATATAAAAAACTTATTATATTTCATGAAAATTTATAATTGAACTATTCAATTGTTAATATATAAAATATATTATTTTAAATTAATTTGTCTTTATCATTGCTAAATATATTAAAATTAAAATCCTTTATTTCAATGAAGAAAGAAGATTGAGAGATAAGAACAATTAAATATATTATATAATTATTATAGGCTGATATTAAATTTAATTAGTCTAAAATCAAATTTACACACCCTGATTAGTTTTATTTTATAGATAAAATTAATCAAGCCAATAGTTAATATAATTATTCAAATTATTATTAATTTACTCTAATTATAATTATATCTTTAATTAATTGTTCTCTCCAAATCTTTTTTCTAAATTGTCTGATGGGGTTTTATTTAATTTTTATCGAAAAAATTATAAATATAAAAATATAACATAAATAGCCAATAACATTACTAAAGTCAATATATTTTTAATGATATAAAGAAAATTATAGAAAATATAATTAAACAATTTAAATTGGTTTGAGTAATTCAAAATTATCCCTAATATTTGTTAAAACATAATATTTTTTTAGACTTAAAGTTATAATAAAAAATAGAGCAGCATCATTCTAAGATTAAAAATTAGAATATTTTGCTTGATATTATGATTGATACTTTATTTTTTTTATAATATTTTTAAACTGAAAAATAAAAAGCAAGTATTTGATGTTTTAAATGAGCTGATGTAAATATACTAAACGAATTACTTGATTCACATTTTAAATTAAATTAAATATAATATATATATATATTATTTATTATATAAGATCCATAGCATCACAAGAAATAAAAAATATAAATAAGCAAAATTTTAACAAAAAGTTTTATTTAAATTAAAAAAGAGTTTTTGCTAAATTATATTTTTGACTTTTTATAGAATTGCATCATGAATCTTTTGTTAGAGAAGTTTCTTAGAAAACTAACTTCAGAAATACATATTAAAAATTAAATATTTATTAATAGAAATACATAATAAACTCTTTATAACTTGAATTTTAATTAAAAAATAATAAAAACAAATATTAAAAAATATTTAAGTAATATATTTATATATTACTAATTTTATTTTAGTTATTTAGTTATGCTTTTATTAAATTTAAAGTACTAAATAATCATAAATATTTTTCTTTTAATGATTAAATTAATTTAATTATAAATTATCATCAACTTAACTGTTAAAATTTAGATTAAAATTAAAATTATCTCCATACTATGATGAAAACCTACATATTTTTAATAGTTAAAGAAATAAATACTTAACATTTATAAATTTAGTTTAATATCGATAAGATGGCGTATTGTAAGTATTGAAGCATTAGAATTATAAAAATAATATATTTTAATATTTATTATTTTTATATTAAAGGAATGATGTAAATAATAAAAAGAAATTATTAAAAGATAATGATTATTTTAATGAAGTAAAAAATTAATATTTTAATTAAGCTGAATAAAAAATATATTCTTTTAATGAAATTGAAAAAGTTTAAAACAAATATAAACTAAAAAAAATTATATATTTAATAAAAAAACAATTATAATAAATTTGATAATTTCTTTTTCAATATGAAATATTTTCAAAAAATATAAATTCTTTAATAATACATAAAAAATAAGAATAAAAATAAATAATTAATTAATTACTATTTAAGCTTAGTTATAAAACATTAAGTTTATAATAATTCAATACACAATTATAAAACATCATAAGTTATTTATATTAATGAATTGAGTAAAAAATTTTATTAATCAATCAACTTCGCCTGTTTTTTCAAGTCAAGCAAATTATCTCAATAGAATGTATAAACTTTATTTTTTTATAAAATAATTTTAATTATAGCCTTAAAAATGTTAGCACAAGTTATCATTTTTTAAAAAGCCATTTTGATAATTTAATAAATTATATTTATATTTATTTTAGCAAATTTATTAGTATTATTTTAAATAAGAATATTTCTTCTAAAATATATAAATTAATTTTATATTAAAAGAATTTAGTAATTAAAAAATTTTAATAGCTTTCATATCTTGATAACTCAAATAAATTGAGAGAGTATGGCCTTGCTTGTCTTGTCTCATTGGCTATTGACTTTGTCTTTAAGTATGCCGGGTAAATGAAGAAATAATACAATTTCTTACTTGAAAATTACCATTATATAATTGTTAATTAATAAAGCGAAAATTCTAAACACTCATCACTAGTTTTTAAGAATGCTGCACTATAAGACGATATAATAAGATTTTTGAATACCAGAACCACAACTTGGATATTTTCAAGTAAATCCTCATTGCTGAGATAAATTTTCTTGAATAACCTGAAACAGACAAGGTCAAAAAAGATCATAAAACTCCATCAAGAGTATAGGATCTTAAATACATGAACAAGTAAGCATTTTACTTTGAAAAGGAGAGATTAAACCTACAGAAAATCAATGCGCATTATCTATAGACAAGAATTACTGCACTGATTTAATATTAAAATTTCATTGATATGTTATTTTTATCATTTAATAATATAATTAAAGTTATAATATAAATGGGACATATTTTATTTATATTAATATTATACTTAATTGTATAAATTAAGTATTTGTGATTTGTTTACTTATTCTCCTTATTTAAAATATAAATATTAACTTATTTAAGATAATATTATTTTTCATATTTTTTTGAAATAAAAAAATATAAATAAAAAATTTATTAAAATTAGAATTATTAATAATTAACCATTAAATTTATGTAAAAACGGAATTTAAAAGATTTTTAACTACAATAAGAAGAGGTCTTATAAACCTTAAAAATAAGATTTATTTTTACTTGATTTTATAGTTAATTTATTTATTTTTAAAAAACTAAAATATCCTGCTCCTTAGGCATGTTGTCCTACTAAAAATTGCTATCGATTAATTCCTGTAATTGGCTTTATAAAAATCGATGTCTTTATCATCTTTTTAAGATTCCTCTTTATCATTAGACAATTGAGGTTAATCATAAAATTAAATAAATTGTAAATCGTTATATTTATTTATTGAAGTTTAAGAAATATTATAATAAATATGGGGAGAGTTTCCTTAGAAAAACTATAAGAATTAGAGGAAATATACAAAAAAAGGAATCAATGTACTTTGTATATTAATGTAATAGAAATTTATGTTAGAATATTATTGACTTATTTAATTGCGATTAGAATTATTTAATTTTGGATACAATTTCATGCAAAATTTAAAAATTTTCTCTATTATTAAAAATGATATTTTTTAATTGTTTATTGATTTTAAGAAAAGTAATATCAAGAAGTTTTGAATACTTTTTGTCTATCACTTTAATTTACATTTTATTTCAAATATCACCTATGTTTTTCAATCTTTTTTATTTAAAAATATAATTAGTGCAACATATTTTACAATGTATTATATGACAATTGAAATATAATCATAAAAATTATGGTAAAATGTTTTTGTGTAGGCATAAAGTAAAACATATATTTTAAGATTGGGGCAGGGAACTTCCCCCTATATATAAATTATACTTTACAATTTTATTAATTTAAATGATAAAAATATAGAGTTATTTTTCTATTAAATAAAAATCTCGAGTCGTAAACTGTTAATTTTTTTAATTAAATTGTATATTATTTATTATATTAATTATTATAATTAATATAAAAAAAGTTACTTTACTTAGTTATCCTTCATAAATTGAAATATAATTCTTTTGCAGAATTTAAATGCAATGAAAATTTTGATATTAAATTTTTCTATAAAATAAAAATTATTTATTACTTTTATATGAAAAATAAGTTGTAGAATTTTCCGGACTATTTTATGTATAAATTTACATAAATTAAAAAATTTGATTCTTTAATGAGCATGGGTATAATGAAGAAACGAGAATTTGCTCGAATGTTTCCTAAAATCATGTTAATAAAAGTATTGAATAATTTATTGATACTTTAGTATAGATATAACAATGAAATTAGACCGCAAGTTTGTTGATAGTAGTAAAAAAAAGATTAATTTATTAACATTAAAAATATATATTTTGTTAAAGAAACTTTCCCCCAAATATGATATTCATGAATTTAATCCAAATTAATTATTATTTAAATGTAAAAATTAAATATTTTTCTATAATATTTTTGTCAAGACATATAAGTCAAAATAGATAAACTAGCTTTAATCTTACGACTAAATTTTATGCTAAAATATACATTTAAATATCAGAATTTTTAATTATTTTTTATTAGATAGAATACATATATCAAAGAATTTGCCAGTTTGCTCCTATTAATATAAATCGAAAATTTCATTTTGTTGAAAACTCACATCAACTTTATAAAATAATTAAAAAGAAATATAATGATTTATCTGAAAAATTGACAGCCAAAGTTTAGTTAATTCTAATTTAATTAATTTTGGTAATATAAATAATTAAGCATTTATATATTAATTATCTTTACTAAATACTTCATTGAATTTTCAATAAGAAAAAGTTAAATAACCAAATTTTGTTGGATTTTAAAATAAATATAATCTAAATAAAACTGATGAAGTCTATAAGAAAATTTTGCATTGTGTTTTAATACATACATTTATATTTATCATTAAAAAATAATGTTATTTTTTATTTTCTTTAATTAAAAATATATTAATATTTTCATTTCAATTACTCATCCTAGAGTTAAGAGACATGATAATATGACAATATTTATAGTAGTTTTGTATGAAATTTCTCAAGCACCACTTCAGGAAAAAAATTTAATTTAATTAATGGTCTCGATTATTAAAATTGCTAAAGCATTTATTTATATAAGAAAAAATAATAATATTTTATTAAATTATGAATAAAAATAAATATTATTTATATAAAATAAAAAATTAAATATGATACAATTTAATAAATTTAAAAATGTTTCAACTCATTTTTATACCAACACATCCAATTAAAATACTTAAATGCTCAAATAAACTATTATACTTTATATTGAAATAAATTTAATTATATTAAAATCTTTCTAACATTGGAATTAAAGTTATTTATTTATTCATTGAATTATCTGATTGAGGAGATGAATTTATAAAAATAAATATATTTATATTTTAGGAATTATAACCTCTCTGTTTTCTTATTTACAGTCTTCTCATTATTTAAAACGAAATTTTAATAATCTTAATATATTATTAAAAATAATTTATATCTTCATATCAAATATAATAAATTAATAGCAAGATATTTATATTTAATATATAATATTAAGTATTTAAAATAAGATTGAAATTATAACTATTTTAATTATATATCAAAATTCTCATAGTTAAATCAATCTTTCCTTAATTAATCAGATAGAATTATCATTTAATTTTGTAAGATATCCATTTAATTTAATAAATTATAAATAAAACAATTATCATATTTAATAAAAATAAAGTCTTTATATTAAATAATATAAAAATATTAATCCAAGTTTCTAGACTTTCTTCCAAGATAAGGAATTTCTAGTTAAAATAAACTTAGACATATCTCTCATTATTTTAGTTTAGCTGTCATTGCATTCATTTTTTTAATAATCTTTTGTTTTAAAAAATATTTTACTTTGAAAATAAATCTATTATATTAAAATATAATTATTGAAATTGTTTTTCATTTATTAATAAAGAGATTATATTTTACTTCGTGACGGAATTATACTTAAGCTATGATTAATAGATTCATAATTTGAAATATCAATAATAAATAATGAATTAAATTAAAGTCATATTAAAATAATTATAAAACAAATTATATATAAATATCTAAAATAATTATTTAATCAGATAAATTTAAGGCAAACTTCTTATGGTAGCACTCCTTATTTTTACTTATTTAAAATTTTATTTTTATTATAACTTTAAATTATTCTCGAAGAAATTCTAATATGCTTATAATTATTGCAGTTGAATAATTAAGGTCATTATATGTATGTAAACATGTATTTTAAAGTAAGATATTTCAATAAACCTCTTCATATGGATGCTCGTTAGAGATTCAAATTTTAAGTAAATTATACTAAATTGACTATGTACAATCCAAATGGTATTTCTGCATTAGACCAATTCATCTTAAATTTTTTCGTTATCCATTTTATTTTCTACGAAATTTTAATTGTGCTCATCTTTTGATTATCCTTGATAATTGCTTTGATAAAATAAAAATCTATTTTCAGACTATTTAGAATTTTGTATAGTATTCTTTTCATAGCTTGATTAGATATTCATTAAGTTTATCTTATATTTATAACTAAGAGTAAAAAACATGGTGTTTTAAAATTAGTTTCTATTATAAGTTAATATGAAAAGTCTAACAAACTCTAACAATGTCTTACAAAATCTAACAATTTAATTTGTTAAACTAATTTTATATTATAATCAGTAATAAAAATCACTTATAATATAATTAATTAAAACTCTAACAAACTCTAACAAATAGTAACATTTTACTAGTAAAAATCAACTTTAATTGACCTAATGTTTAAGTACTTTATAGAATTACTAATGTTATATAAAGCTGTATTTAAAGAATTTTAGGGACTTTTATAAGCCAAATCATTCTATTTAGAATTTTTTATTCTAAGTCTATGCAATCGTATATTTCTTTATTTAGTAAGGTAAAATTTTTTGAGAAATAGAGAAATTTTTAGTTAATCCAGATTTATATTTTAATGATGATTTTAAAAGTCTTAAATAAAATGAAATAAGGGAAGATTTAGAGATTTTAGAGAAGTGTGATATTTAAATTATATAAAATGCTTATTATGAAAAGGCCCATAACATTAGTACGATTCCGCAGAGGTCTGCGAAAATACAAATCCGCAGAGTTCAGCAGAGGTCATTGAGAAATAATGCGTCACGCGCCACATTTGCCTCAGATGCGATTCTTAATTCATTTGGATATAAGGCTTAAAAAGCCCTATTTTTAATTAATTCTTAATTATATATAATAATTTTAGTAATTTTATTTTAATTTTAAATGAAAAATTAAATATATTATAATTAATCAGGTTTCTCTTAAGAGAATTGTAATTACCCCTAAATTATTAATTTAATAAATTGCGTAAATTAATTAAATACTAAAATTATTATATATAATTAAGAATTAATTAAAAATAGGGCTTTTTAAGCCTTATATCCAAATGAATTAAGAATCGCATCTGAGGCAAATGTGGCGCGTGACGCATTATTTCTCAATGACCTCTGCTGAACTCTGCGGATTTGTATTTTCGCAGACCTCTGCGGAATCGTACTAATGTTATGGGCCTTTTCATAATAAGCATTTTATATAATTTAAATATCACACTTCTCTAAAATCTCTAAATCTTCCCTTATTTCATTTTATTTAAGACTTTTAAAATCATCATTAAAATATAAATCTGGATTAACTAAAAATTTCTCTATTTCTCAAAAAATTTTACCTTAACAATACTTACATTTTTCAGAATATTTTTAGACGGGATTTTATCACCAGTAGGTGGTGATATTTTCCCGTTTAAATAATATACAAGTTTTACTCAAAGTTTTTCACTAAACTTTAGATGACAAATTAAGAGATGAAGTAAACTTATTTTAATTTTGAAAATAAATCTTACATAGTTTACTTTAGAGATAGATTAACTTACAAATATATTGACAATAAAATGATCTTAAAACTACAATAATGGGATAGAAATAGTTGATTGTAAATTTTTTTACTGAAAAAATAAATTTAGTAGTTTTACTTCATTAGACTGAAGTTATTTCATTTTTGTCTCAATTTAATATTTTATATAGTAATTTAATTTGATCAAAATTAATTTCTTTAACTATAAAATTTTTTTCTTCTCAAATTGTCAACAATAAGTTAATGATAGTAAAGGAAATCATTTTTTCAATAAAATTATTTATGTTTTTGCATTATATTAATAAAATTAGACTTTTAAGATAAAACTGTAAATTAAAGAAATTAACTAGTAAATAGTTATAAATCATAGGATAAATATTTTTTAAAATTCATATTTCAATATAAACTAAAATTATTTTTTTAGAAATCCTTCAATAATTAATTGATTCCAAAATACCTAGTTAGATTTTGTGCAATGCAATATAAATTAATTTATTCTAAGTAAAAAGAATTTTTCTAAAAATTGTAGAATTCTTAATGTATTTTAGAACTTTTACATAGAATTAGTTTCATATAGGTTGGAAATACTATCAATATTTTACATAGTTAAATAAGTTTGAATTTTTAATTTTCAAATAATAATCATCTTAAATATAATAGTTTATATCGATTTTATAATTGAATAGTAAGTTTGAGTTTTAGACATAAAAATATAGCTTAAAATGGGATAAACATATTGGTCTGAAAATTATTTTGTTTGAGTTTGTTAGAGTTTTTTTTAAGAAAAGGATTTAAATATCTTTATTCAAAGTATCATTATACTAAATAAATTTGAACTAACTTACCTCTTATTTATATATGTTATATATCTTCACAGAATCAATATATCTGTTTTTATCATGAAAAAAATAAGATAGAAAATATTTAATTTTCTAAGTAATTTTTCTTTGTAAATATTAGAAAAAGATGTTAAATTGTCTATAGATTTTCAAAATTATTAATTAATCATAGTACTTAATGATACCTTTAATAGATTGTTAGAATTGATAGTCATTTAAAATCTATTCAAAATAATATAAAATTAACTTTTAATTGATTATTAATATGCTTGATTGATCTCCGATTTTAACTCAATGGGGTTTTGGGGTTTATTTCAACCAAATTATTTAGAATTTTCTATATAAAGTAAAAATAATTAAAATCTTTAAAATATAATTTTATATTCACAAACACATCATCTCCATACAATTATAATAATTTAGCATTTAATATAAAAGAAATTATAAATTATATATAGTAGTTCAGGCTATACAATAGTGAATAAAAAGTTCACACTTTTATTATATTTATATCTATATTAAGCTTATATTTAATTATATTAATGTAGAGTATTGCCAGTTATTAATTAAAAAATTATTTTTATATTATATTGTATAATAATATCATAATCTATTAAGTACTTAAAACTATAAATAATTGAAGGAAAACATTTCTTTAATTGTATATTAATATACATTTAATGCTAAGAAAATTAAACATATATTCTACTTAAAATCGAGTAATTAAAATTGTATTTTACATTTACTTAATAAAAAATGTAAATTTAATGTATAAATTTAAATTTAATAAAATAAATGATGATTTAGTTAATGATATAATTATTTCATAACAGAAAATTTAAATTATATCATTACTAATAATGATAAAAGTATTTTTATATATAATTTATTGAAAATAAATTATAATACTTATTTCAATTAATTTATTTATGTACTAAGGCTAAGGACTTATTCTAAGGCTATTTTATATATTATTAAACTAAATTCTAATTATGTGATATATCTTTAAACAATAATTTTTATAACTCATATCGTACATTCATATATTATGATTTATTAATTTTGTTTATATCTAATATCTTTTTTCTTATTTATAATAGACATTATATTAAATATATTGTAACTCTACTAATTTTTATTTTTGTGTCATCAATAAAGAATTTATGGCCATTTATATAGTTGCAGCATATTTAAAAATTCACAAATATAAGTTAATTTTAAAAATATTTGAGAATTTATCAATTTATTTTATTAATTATATTATATAATAATTTATTCTTATTATTAAGTCTTACATATTTAATATAAAAAATATTAAAAAAATGAAACCAGATAATGATATAAGCTATTTATTAATATTTGATTTATTTTTATTAATTATCTTTCTATTATGTAAATAACTCATATTTATGTTATTATCTTTCAGCAAATTGAGATTGTTTATTAATAATTTATTATAATTTTGAATTATGAACTTATACCAATAAATTTTATTTTTTAGAAATGTTTCATACAAATATTGTGATTCTTTATATTTAAAAAAGAACGTGAATAAATACCCCTTCAGATTTTAATTTACTGTCGATATTTTAAGTAAAATTAATTTAAGCTATATTTTAAAAAGTATATTGTCTAATGATTTACCATAATGATAATTAAATGTTTCATGATAAAATATGTAACGATCATTAATTTGATTGATAATAATAACTTATCTTTTGCTATTTCTCTAAATTTATATATAATCTAAGAATTCAGCCAAAATTATTAAAAATTATAAAATATTCATGTATTATTTACGATAAATCAATTAAATATCATAGGTATATATTTTCATAGTTAATAAAGTTTTAGGACTAAAATTATATTATGTATGAAGATATCATATACCTTTATTAACATAATTCAAATCTAAATTCATTTGATTATTTCATTTTTTGTGCCTTTTCATTCTAAAAATAATAATAAAATTAAATGTTGCTTTAAGGGTGGTCTATGTTTTGTTGTTAATTTAATTATAATAATTTGTATAATTCTAGACTTTTAAACATGAAAATTAATAATTATAGGACAATTTATATTATTTCAGTATAAGTTTCATATTTACATCATTATATTATATCCTTGTTAAAGCTGAAGTTTAGTAAAAATGAGATTTTGCAATTGATAAGTTTATATAAATATATTTGATGGTAGTATAAATTTTTGAAATAAAATATTTAAATCTAATAATTTGTTATAAAATTTAACAGATTTAATTTACAATTAACAAAGACTAGACGTAAAATTTGTGTTAAAATTCGTTTCTATAAATATTATGATTTATTTTAAATCTAATTAATCAGAATTACTAATTAGACTTAATAATTATTATTATAAATATATGATAATTTGTTTTTTACTTATAATATTTTTTGTAGACTTAGTTACTGGTGAGGATCTTGCATCGTTTGTCGTTTAAATAAACTCCAAACAATATCAGTGAATTCCTAAAAAAATTAATTACATCTATTAAATCATTTTATTTATGTGAAATTGGGAATAGTTAGTTATAAAAGTAAATTGAATTTTTTATTAACAATTTAAATTTAAATATATAATAAATTCATTATATTTAACATTTAATGTAAAAAACTTTTTTATTTAAATTAATAATATCAATAAATTTATTAAAATTTTAAATTATTAATTAGGAGAAAATAATTAAATAGAATGCATCAATTATAATTTTTAACATGATAAATTTAACTATATTTATTTAAAAATTTAATAAATTAATGATGTTTTTATTTATGATAAATATATATAATTATAAAAATTATTTATTAAATTCTTTATATCTTTGTACCATTATACATTTACAAGAGGTTCTATTAGTTACAGAAGTTCAAATTAATTATGTTCCATTAAAAACTGTTGATCAATTAATCATTAGATTAAAAAAAAAATAAATTAATATTCAAATTTAAGAAAAACTGAAAATAATATTTTTATCATTTCTTATACTTGGAATGTTCTGATTTGAATCATAAATTTTAGACATTAAGCTTTAAGTTATAAATATTTTTATTTTTTTATTAAATATTATGTATATTTAGTATTTTTTTGGGAAATAATGATTAAAAAACAATTAATGTACTACTCAAACAAATTTAATAGAATAAATCCAATGATAAATATCATTTTTATTTAAACTTTTGAAGTTAATAAAATTTATTATTAAATATTTTAAAATATTTTATAAGTTTATTTGCTTACATGAAAAATATTAATCCAAAATAAGACTATTATTTGTTCCCATTTAATAAATAAATGGATCTTAATAAAATTGAAATCAGCAAAAAGAAATTTACTCATATAAATGATTTTTTTCTTATAATTCATTTGCTTTCTTTTACAAATTTATATACTATCTTGAATTAAGACAAATAATTATTCTTATTTTGCTTCTTAGTTTAATTAATTGTTGTTGAAAGGATTTATATAGATTGAATTTTAATTATAAAAAGTTTATTTGTTAACTTTTTCGCGCTTAAGAATATTAATTCCTTAATTTATTTTATAATTTCGAAGTCACACTTATAAATCCATTTGTCTGTCTATTTAATCATAAATTAAACTTTTAAAGATTAAATAATTACATCTCATATTATCAACAATAATGTTATATACCTTATTCCTTAATGTCAAATTTTTAATAAATAAATGATTAAAATAATTAGGACATAATTATAAAACATATATGAAGCATACAAACTATTGTTATAATATATCTGTTTATTAACTGCAAAATATTAAAAAAATAATAGAATCTCGATAAAATAATATATCATATTTTTGGGGTTCAAAATTTATAAAAAACTTATTAAAAAGAGTTTTAAGCACTCATATTTTTTTATAAGTATAATATATGAAATTATCCTTGAAAAATTAAGTAATATTTTTGTCATTTTATATTTATAGCTTATAGTTAAAGATTGTATTAAAAAATATTTATATTTGTGTATTATTTATAAAAATATTTTTTTTATAATTTAAAATTAATTAATATGAGGTGAATTAATTTAAATTCAATAATTTCTAATAACATTATAATCAGGGGAATTAATAAAAAAGAAAATTACTTTGTTAGATATTATGAGAATTTTTAAATTATATTTTATCTTTTTTATTTTTATAATATCAATTATTATATAGTCTTAAACAATATAATCAGGAAATTCAATCCAGGTTAATCTAAAAAGAAATAATTATAATTATGCTATAATACCATAAACTTGCATTATTTAGAGCAATTAAATTTTGGCATTCTATTTAACACTTAACTAATTTCGAATTTAACTAATTATTTGAAAACTTATCAGTTAACGGATAAAACCTAAATATATTACTAAATTATAAAAATTAACCAACTGTCAAATGAAATAAAATGAGTATTATCATTGACTTGGCACATTTAAAATATCTTGAACATAAACATTTGAATAATTAATTATATATTTTATTTATAAATACTGTGCTTATGAAGCATATGAAATTAAACTTTAATTTATATAATAAATTATAGTTTAATCAAAATAATGACAAAATACTTATAACAACTAATATTTAAATACATAAAATTATAGAATAGATTTATAAAGTAAAAATTATCTTAATAAATATATTTATATTTTAAAAAGTAATATGCACTAAGTTTTCATTCTTATTTTTTGACTACAGCTTGTTGATGATTTAATTTTAAATTAATACAAAGCTAAATGGGATTGGTAGAAGTATTTTTTGAGAATACTTTTTCGACTTTCAATGTGATTGATGGTTAGCCTTGTAATTTCTTGATGTTAGTAGGGTTTGAAGTTAATAAACCTTTTTGTTATGAAAGTTATTAATTTATATTAAATCTTTTTATTTTTTGTAAATTTATTTTATTCTAATAAATAGTTAGATTGTTATATTTGAAAGAAATTTAAAGTAAAAACATTTATATTTAAATTAAAATAAGTATAAATAAAAAATAACTGCACTAAATAATATAGTTTTATGAATATGTTAATGAATTACTTTTTTCCTTACAAATTATGTTTCCTTATATATAATTTTGTTATTTATCAAAATTCACATAATTTATGCCATTTTATAATTTTAGATATTCTTTATTGGGAAAAAATGCTTTAAATAATAATGATACAATTTACTAATTAATAACTCATTTACAATTCATTCATTAAATCTATCAATTTTACTATATATATCTAATTTTAGCAATTTATTAAAATATTTTCATAATTTTGTGAATTCATAATTACTATAGAAGTATTTCCTAGAAAGAAATTCTAAATATACATTATCACTTATAATAAATATGAATAAGTTAGCCATATAATCTAAGCATTCCATGAATATTTATTTAAATAGAAATAATTAAAATAGTAGTATCAATTTATATAAATTATAATTATTAGAAAATTATAGAATGAATCTTATAAATTCTAGATTATTTAATAACTAATTTATTATATTATATTATATTAAAATTAAAATTTTTTTATATTTTATAAATTTAATTTAATTTAATTAATATTTCTAATATTATAAATAAAATTAAAAAAAATTTAATAAAATATATAATTATCTATATATTTAAAAGTTATCGATACTTTAATGGGTTATTCTTATTAAATTAATCGAAAACTTCTTCATACTAATTAAGCTGATGATGAATTTTCTAAAAATTTAAATCAATATATTTCATTATTTCTATAATATTAAATTGAACATTTATAGTTTAAGATTTCGAATCACCAAGAATGAGTATAGAAAAAAATTCAATTAAAATCTTATTTTAAGCAAACATTTTTATTAATTTTTAAAATTAATTATATTATATTATATTATATTATATTATATCAATTTATGAATAACTTAAATTATTTTCCAAAAAAAATAGAGTTTTTATATATTTATTAAATTCTTTTAAATAAACTATCTTTAATTGTCATTGATTGATTGATGATTATTAGAGTTATACTTATGGTCTTAAATCAAGCTTCTGTCGTAAAATTATAATTATAATTTGAAAAGAAATTTATATTGAAAAAATTTATTAATTGAAATTTATTGCTTAAAAAGAAATTATTTTAATTATAAAGATTAAAGAATTTATCAATTTATTAAAGCTTATTAATGAGTTATTACAATAATTGGTAATTATAATAATCTCCTTGATTTAATTAATTTTAATTTATTTTTAATCTTTTTAAATTATACACTTTTGAAAATTACTATTATATTATTTTCTATCAATTATTATACTTATAATAATCAGAAGAAATATATCTTGCCTCTATAAAATATTGAAAAATTTAATAAGTATTTTTGATTGCTATTTTAAAGCATATATTATTTAATTTTAGATACTAATTACTATTTTTTTATCTTAACTGTCCATTAAAATAAATCCAATTTATTCATTTATATACTTATAATAAACAATAGATAAAATAAATAATATCTTACTAGACAAGATTAATAATAATATCAAGCACAATCTTCTATTCCTAGGACAATTCAAAATCAAATAAAATTTAAAAAATATTAATAATCTAAATAAATATTAAATTTTAATGTAAAAAAGAAATATTTATAATTGATGTAAATCTAGCCTATTAATTAATTTAAATTTTTTAATAAAAGTTTATTAATTTATATTTTTGTAGGAAAAAATTCGAAATTGAGAATTATAATTAATAAATTAATTTTTAATCAAAATCATGGCAGTTAAATAAGAATATTTAAACAATCTTGGGCTTATTCGATAGAGAATTCAAAATTAGCTGGACCTTATTATTTCAGGTACTATCTTATCGTAACCCTGAGCGAGTAATTCAAATTGTATTTAATTCTCTAAATTAATTACATTAAACACTCACATTAAAGTGAATTTATTTCTCTTCCTGGATGAGATAAAATAGTACCTCTAAATGATTTTAATAATTTCGAATGTGTTCCAGCAATTTTTAAAAAAATTAATTTTGATTGTATTTAAATTTAATTGATTTTATTTAAAATTAAAGGAATATAATAAATAATATAATTATGTGTTAAGGTTAGCTATTTTAATAAATTTCTTGAAATTTAAATTAATTTAATCAGAAATAAAAAATAGATTAAGTCTAAACTAAATATTGATGTTTTGTAAATTATTTTAAACTATTATAATAAATATATTTAATTAAATTAAACCTTTTTTTATTTTACCTAGTTTATGAGACACGTCTTTCATTCTCATAAAAAAAGGATTTTAAATATAATAATTTTAATTAAATCCCATTGTAAATATTTTTAGTAAAAATACGTGGGTTATAAAGGCTGTTTGATCAAGAAAGAGAATTATATACTATTCTAATAAAAAAATATAATCATTTTATTAAGATAATATTTCATATCTAAATTTAGAATAAATATTTATTTAAGACTTCTCACTTACTAATTTAATCGGCACATCATTTAAATCTCAACATAGTTGAATTAAATGATTTTAAATATTTGATAAAAAATAAGAGTCTTTCTGTAATTTTGGTTTTCCTTTGATATTTTCACTTAGTGTAAATTCTCATTTACTTACTTTTTCCTCAAACACCCAAAAGTAGATCATCATAAAGCAAGAAATGATTGTATTTCACAAATAAACTGTAAAATTTAGAATAGAAGAGTAAAGATTAAAGAACTATTAACTGGGATGTATTTTCAGTTGATTAAACATAAATGATAAACATTTCAATATCAGAGTTAAAATCCTTAATGAGTTTATATTTATTCCTCAAGAAGATTAATTTAATATTATTTCTTTATCTCTCTTTATCAAGAGCTTTTAATAACCCAAAATATTTTACTGAATTAGTTCTCATGGGGTTTTATTTAAATATTCATATTTTGAGAAACTTATTTAATTAAGTAATTATACTATATATTTTATTTAATTGTATTGTAAATACAAACATACCTTTGATTAAAATTCTAAATAAATAAATTCTATAAAAATTATTTTATTTTGTGGTAACATGTTAGTTTGGTAAAAAAGTTAATAAAACTTTTATTAACTATTTAAATTATAAATTAAAATAAAAATAAAATCATAATATATAATAATTAAAATAATACAATTTTTTATAAAATTTTTTGAGATTATTATATTAATTTCATTAAATCTATTTATATGAAATATTTTAAGAAATAGTATTATAATATATGAATTTTTGGCTATGAGGTAGTATCCTCCCCCCCCTAATGTATACTTTTCTTTTTGTAGTCTGATAGAGTTTTTGACGATGAGTAATAGTAGCAGATGAATCATGGAATGTGCGAGCAATAGTTTTCGAGCTATGGCCTCATCAAAGTCACTTTTAATATATAAAAATCATTATAAATTTTACAAAAAATTAAAAATTTTTCACAAAAATTTAATTTCTCTAAAATTAACGATTTTAGCATTTTATCACTATAGTAACAAATTATATCTAATTTATAATAATTTTATAAAGTGAACTTTTATAGTCTTTTTGAAAATCTTAAAATAAAGTTAAAATGATTTTTAAATCACTTTATAAAATTATTATAAATTAGATATAATTTGTTACTATAGTGATAAAATGCTAAAATCGTTAATTTTAGAGAAATTAAATTTTGTGAAAAATTTGAAATTTTTTGTAAAATTATAATGATTTTTATATATAAAAAGTGACTTTGATGAAGCCATAGCTCCAAAACTATTGCTCGCACATTCCATGTTCATCTGCTACTATTACTCATCGTCAAAAACTCTATCAGACTACAAAAAGAAAAGTATACATTAGGGGGGGGAGGATACTACCTCATAGCCGAATTTTTTATAATTTATATTATAGCATATGAAATTAAATTTTATATATCAAATTAATAAATTATAATATATAAATTAATTGATTTAATTTCTGATTCTATAGATAACAAATATCAACTATTTTAACAAATAAAAATTAATATTGTAATTTAAAAGAATTCTTAAAATATAAAAAATTTTCTCAAACCATTTTCTTTTCCTCATGTTGCAATGTCTCCTGTTAGATCATCAAATTTTAATTGTGCTTTTTAGTTCTAATTATTTTTTCTTTTATTATACTAAAGCTTAAGTATATTCATATCTTATTGCCGGAAAATTATTCAATAATAAAAAAATATATAATGAATTAATAGAAATAATTTTACTTATATAATGCTACATCCTCATTAATAATTGCTTTATATGAATATAAACAAGTAAACTTGAGTTATAAATTCAAAGTTTTAAAGTAATACATTTTTAAGAATCAATTCTGATTTTTCCCAAAAGCTATAATCACTGTTTCAGATTGCAGTTAGAAATTTTGATTATATAAACCCCAATACGTAAACCCCAATACGTATGTACACATAGAATTTGTAAGTTGATAAAAAGTTTTAAGTATATCGATAAATAAGGAATTTAAAAGGACAGAATTTAACTTAATTTGAGAGAGCCGATCGAGAGAATGCAAAAAGAAGGGTTGGCATTATCACAGCTCGTACAAAGTTTGAATATGATTTGATTAATATGATTAGAATAGTGTGATTTTTAATTTTAAGTTCATAGCAACCATAAATCCAGTAGGTTGTCGGGGCCGTTCTTGAGATTTTTTAAGAATGGTATACTATTATACTGGCCGGACCCCTATAATCCAGCGTGTTGGCTTAAGCCAAAGGACATTTTTCAGGGCCAAAACCGGCCCCTCGATTTTTCGATTTTTGGTGCCATTAACTTCTAGCTATTCCCGTCTTCACATTTCTACTGGCCATACTTCAGTTATGGATAGCAAAGGTTTGAATTTTGAAAGTTACAGCGATTTCGACATTTTTTCAAAAAGCCAATTTTGGCTTGGGCCCATCTTGAAAAATGAAAAAAATTATCACAAGTCTTCAACCACCCACCTCCTTGCAACTCTAAGCTACTCGATTAACGAGTTATAGTGAATACTCATTATTTGAATTGGTTTGGCTATGAGATTTCAATAAATCCGGAGGATATAAGCAAAAGAGTGATTTTTCATATAGTTAAGGATCAATAATCCAGTCGAAATTTTAATAATCCAGTGGTTTAATACTAAAATCCAGTGGAATTAATCATTAAAATTAAGCATAAATCAGATAAATCCAGTCACTGGATTTTAGAAAAATTCTGAAATCGACCTTCACCAACTTTTAAATCCGAGTGCTGGTAAGCTTAAATCTTTGATATTATCTTCTATTTAGAAGGTATAAATGATTTGCAAGTGCCAAGAAAGGCACCCGAGCAAGAAAACTACCCTTGGATTTTTAAAAATAATATTTCCGATTCAATTTTTGATGATCCAGGTAAAGCCAAGGGTATTAAATCTGAGTATTAAAATGCTCAAGATAGCGCTAAAATCAATCGTGCTAAAGAATTTCTGCACTAAAACAACTTTAATTTGAAATTGCTGCTCTAACAGCCGGATTTTGCAGGTTATAATAAAACTTTTGATTTTAAGTAGTTTGTGAGAAAGTACGTAAATAACAATAAAACAAGGTAGGTGAAGCACAGCTCTAAAAGTAAATCTTTAATTTCAGAGCCTCTTGAAGTTACTGCCACCTACGAATAAGTCAAGGAGACTGACTTCACTACGAACGTAAGCTTTGCAAGCGACTAAAAACAAAATAAAGAACCCTTACCTCAAATTTTTATTAACTATGCCTCGATCATTGGCCACGAAATTCTCATAAAACACCTCGAAAGTTTCAAAAATTCTAAATATTATGAGAGGTCTTGCATTCTGCAAGATATAGTTACGAGAAACACTTAATCACTTTTTTCATTCCTAAACAATTTTGAGAACGCTAACGAAGAATAATGCACTACAACTTGTTTTCATTGCTCGTGGATTTAATTCAAAGCAATAATAATATAGATCAAAATTCGAAGCCACGTATCTTTTTAGCTGCTCTTGGTTATTATATGGGCGAAAGAATAACAGTCGAAGATGAATTAATTCAAGAATCAATCTTGTTATTAGTACGCTCACCTAATACAAGACAAGCTCTCGGTTTAGCAAACTATATATTCTTCAATAACGTAGCAGCTTTCACAAAGCAGCTTGCTTAGGTGCAGAAATTGGATTCTACTCACCCTAATATTTTACAATTAATGGGTTAAAACTTGGTCAGTATTTGAAGTTGATTCTTAAGTTAAAAAGCTAATACCCTTTTCATTCTTTATTTTGAATGTGCCTTTCATTACTCTACTCAGGCAAGACGGCGGGTTGCACTTAATCAGAGATATTCCTGTTGAATATACAGATTACTTCGTTAGAATTTGTGCTCTTATTTGTTCTCCAAGATTGACCTACTGAAAGAATATATTTAAATTACCAGGGCTACTTTCTTACAGAAGTAAGAAGTTATTGATTCAAACACTATGGTTTACTTTATGAAAGGTCTTGCCTAAAGATTGTAGAGCAGAGACGTGCAGTGGGTTGGCAAGATTTCTCAAATTCAGAAGCTTCAGCATTAAATTATAGAAACTTAAATTGAAAAAAATGTAATTCTCAACAACAATATCATTGAGAATTGTCTTAATGGAGATAGCTCTGAAATTCAAAGAATCTTACACTTACCAGGAAATATGGAAGCATTCTCTGATAAAACAATTGTAGACTTGCTTTAACTCTTTGAGAATGCAAATATCTTTCATTAACTCGCTATAGACTTCAATAAAAAGCCCCAAAATGAAAGATTGAGTGTGAGTGTTGACTTAGAAAAGCTACAGCAAAATCTTGGCTTTAAATTATACAGCTTCTCAAATCTTGTGCATTAATTATATTTGTGAAAACCTGCAAGCAAATCATTTAATACATTTTGGTATAGGAAATGGCAAGACCTTAATTTGTTTTGTGTTAGCCATTCTTATAGCTCTTAAAAGCAAGCTATCCGTCTTCATAGATGGCAAGAATGAACACTTAGTGCAGAGAGATTTCAACAAGTATCAAAAAGTTATTACTGCAATGAAACTTGATTCCAACTTTAATTTCTTCGCAAAAAGTGCAGGTATCTATTTCTTCACTCAACCACAACTCAAGAAATAAATGAAGGTTGCTAAATTCATGAGTGTGTGGTAAGAGAGTATCGTCCTTGTTGACGAATACGACTGGATTTTATTCGATGGCTCCAGTGAAAACTTTGTGAACTAGCTTAATTTTTACAAGCAAGCTAAAAGTATTATTGGATTTTCAGGAAGCCATCTTTCTCATAGTGAAGAGAACTGTCTTAATTTAGCTTTTCATAGCACACCTGTGGTGTTCCCTACTCTTGATAAATTGTAAGGAGATAAGAAAACTTAGCTGGCTGACTTGTTAATAAGTTCAAATCAAGGAGATTACTTACAAAAAATCAAGGAAATCATATAGGATTAAGTAGCTATTTCACCAGTTTTAATTGTTGCTTCAACAAATTATAGCGCTATTGAAAAAGGTTTTTTGAATACGAACTTTGACTTCAAAAGTTTCAGCCACTCCTAAGCTGCTGCAATTAAATCTGCGATTGAAGGCAGGTATTTATTGAGGAACGCAAGCAAAAGCTATGGCGTGTACTTGCTTAACGAGTCACAAGGGACGAGGAACAGACATTCAAACAAATGATGAAATCGATTAAAATGGAGGTTCATATTTAATTATTGCTGATGTTTTTTCAAAACGATCTGAAGAATTAATTATTGGTAGAATTGGCAGGCTCAACACTAAAGGCAGGTGGTAACTCGTATTATATAGATACGCTTCTAAAGATAGTGAAGAGCAGCTTATCATTTAAGAACAGAGAGAAATCGAACTTAATCTTGATCGCAAGCACAATTAAGTATAATCAATTTTATAAAATCGATTAGAAGCTATGGAAAATTTCCTTCAATAAAACTAGGTCCCTCAACAACCAATTACTGCAGAACTTGCAAACGATTAGGAGCAAAATATAGTTGTGAAAGAAATCGTTTAACATCTCTTTGCTCTAACTGAGAAAGCTTACAGTGAAGCAACCAACCCAGCTGAAGAAGTGAAGCAAGAAAATCTTGAGGAAGAAAAAGAGCCTTAATAAAATGTAGAATAAGGTGAATAAAGTAAGTTGGGTTTTTATTAACCTTCCCTCATAGAGCTTA
>ARYC01000125.1:0-104620 GCA_000711775.1 Oxytricha trifallax
CTTGAGGGTCAATTGAGTATAACTACCAGGTATCACTCATAAATTGTATTACATAAGGGTTTGAATCATCCAGTTTTTTCACTTGAGTAAGCTGTTTAGTGAAGGCTGAAGCTGTGTTGAAGAATACGTAATTTACCAGGCCTAGTGCCTGCCTTGCATTAGGCGAGCGAACTAATAATAATATTGATTCCAAAATAAGTGAGTCTTCAACTTCGACTTTTTCTCCCATATAATAACCCAAAGCGGCTAAAAAGATACGAGGCTTGGAATCTTGATCTATATTACTATTTCTGAGAATTAAATCCACCAGCAGGGAGAACAGGTCCTAGAGTATTTATTGATCGTTGACGTTCTCGAAATTGTTCAAGAATGATGAAAGTGACTGAGTGTTACGAGTCACTATTTCTTGCAAGATGCAAGACCTTTCATAATATTTAGAATTTTTGAAATTTTCTAAGTGTTTAATTAACACCTCGTGGCCGATGATCGCGCCGTAGTTAATAAAGAGTTGAGGTAAGGGTTCTTTATCATGTTTCTAATCGCTTGCAAAGCTTACGCTCGTAGTGAATTCACTCACCTTCATCTCTTCGTCGATTGCAGATAGTTCAGGAGGCTCTGAAATTACAGATTTACTTTCGTGGCTGTGCTTCACTTACTTGGGTTTATTGTTATTTAAATACTTTCTCACGTACTACTTAAAATCCTTAGTCTTTTAAAAGCCTTCAAAATCCACCTGCTCCAGCAGCAAACTTAAATTAAAGTTGTTTTAGTGCAGAAATTCCTTTGCACGATTGATTTTAGCACTGTCTTGTGCATTTTTATATTCAGATTTTATACCCTTAGGTTTACCCGCATCTTCAAGATTTACATTGGCTAGTAGATTTTCGAAAATCTGAGGTAAGTTTTCTTGTTCGGGTACCAGTTCTGGCACCTGCTAATCATTAATAGGTTCTAAATAGAAGGTAATATCAAAGATTTGAGCTTCCCAGCTTCCTTATTGAGAAGTTGAGGAGGGTCAGTCTTAGAAGCCATCTAAAATCCAGGGGCTTGATTCATCTAGTTTATGGTAGATTTTAATGATTAATTCGACTGGATTTTAATACTAAATAGCTGGATTATTAAAATTTGGATTGGATTTTTGCAAATTTACTGAGAGATTTTTCACACTTTCGTATCTATCCTCCGGATTTAGAGCTAGCTAGAAGAAATTGCACTTCTAGTAGATATAATTCACTGTTACTAACATAACTAGCAGATTTAAGTCTCAAGGTGATGGGTGGTTGAAGAGCCATGATAATTTTTAGAAAGTTTCGAGCTCGAGCCCATCCAAAATTGGCTTTTTTAAAAAATGTCGAAATCGCTAAATCCGTTAAAATTCAAAAGCCTTTGCCTGTCTATAACTGAATAATGGCGAGGAGAAATGTGAAGGAGGGAATCGCTAGAAGTTAATGGTACTCAAAATGGAAATTTCGGGTAGAAAGTTTTAAGGTCGAAAAAGGGGCTCAGGCTTAAGCCAAAAGACTGGATTTTAGGGGGTTGCCAGGGTAGGGGGAAGGAAAATGTTGAAAAGAGGGGAAGTGAATAGGGAAATGTACTGGATTTTTAGGTTGTTTCGAGTTGACTAATCATTCTTAATCAATTGGTACGGTTAAGTGCTAAGAGAATTAAAGATTCAATATTCGCTGCTTTTCACGGACTCGCTTTCTAAGGACCTTAAAGAGGCATTTTCAAATTTAGTTAAAAAGCCTTAATTTAATTTTTCGTATTAACACATTTAATTAAATTCGTTTACGCACTTATCAAATTCTTATGCACATACGTATTGGGGTTTATACCTCCAGGAGTAGGAATAATTAATGTGATCCGGAAGCCTATAAATACTTAATGTACGTAGATTAAATCTTAATACAATCAGAAGGTATTTCAAGACCTATAATGCTACAAATCACTAGCCTTCATAACAGGCATCATCTTGAACCTAATAGAAGAAGACAAATAAGTTAATATTATCAACCTCATGAATGAATTGGTGGACAAAACAATTAGCCTCACAGGAAGAAGAGATATTAGCCACGAGGAGGAGTTGAAAGACTACTACAGCTTCAACCCCCTCTTAAAAGAAATTCTGGGTGGTGATGAAAAAGCACAATCAGACTAATGATTAAAAGGGCTAGACCCTCACATATATTAACATATAAATAAGATGGGGGCCCCAGAGACCTCAATGTGATCACATTATTATTAATATTATTTATTAATGAATAATAATATGATGATTAATCACTTAATAAATGAATCTACATTATATAATCTAAACATAATTTAAAATATTAATATTCTTTTCTCTAATGATCAATTCTTTTTGAAATAATGATTATTAATAATTAAATAATGGGGGGGGGGTGGAAAGTTTCCTGCCTTATATATAAAAATATATAATGTTTATTAATATCACAAATTTTTAATAATCAAATATTTAAAAATTATTTTTAATCTAGCATAAAAATATCATTACTTCCTTGATAATAAATTAAAATTACATCAATTATTAATAAAAACTAATTATTTAGCATTATTTTAAATTATAATTTGAAAAAGTATATTAATTTACCTTGAAATTTTATATTAATAAAAGTTGTTAAGTACATGGTAATGTTAATTGAAATCGAATTTATATTTTTCTAATATTTTTATTGCCAATGAATATAAAATTTAATGTTGGGGCCAGGAAACTTCCTCAAGGTGCGGGAAACAGCAAGGAGGGAGGAAACTCCCTCCCCAAATAATTAATAAAGTTTATGAAATTATGATGTTAAAACCCCGTAAATCAATTAAGAATAAAGATTGGGGATTAAGAATATATTAATACTCTCCTCAATATTTTAACTTTTGGTTAATTATTTAAATTACTGACTCGAATAATTATCTCTATAAAATAAACTAATCAGAGTGCATAATTTTATTATTAGCCTAATTCTATTTATTTTTAGCCAATAATATTTTATTCAATTAAAATCATAAATTATTAGAAATTAAAAGAGGGAAAGTTAGCGGCACAGCTCAAGTAGAAAAATGCCTGTTTACCTGGAAGGGGAAGAAGAGAAACCAAAGCAGAAAAGATCCATTCAAGACTACTTTGAAAATTCAAAGAAGCCACAAACAAATCGGACTATAATATATCCAAATGTTGTAGTTAATAATAACAATAATTATAAAAACTTAAACAAATACACTGTCACACTTGACAATAGCCGTCAGCTTAACTTTTTTTAACCATAGAAATAGGCTGAAGGCTGGGTAAAGAGAAATGAACAGTTTGCTGAGAAACAGCGTAGCAAAAGAAGGGTTGACATTATAAGCAACAAGAGATAGGTAGCTACGCATAGCATTGAATTGAAAATCTGCCTTCAAAATGTCATAGGTTTAAATTCAATACTCAAACAAGATGCAATGATGAAAGAATTTGAAGATAGGAATCCAGACTTTATAGCTCTTGTGGAAACGAGACTGCAAAGGATCATTGGACTAAATAGCCAGAACATTACTTAAACATAACTAGCAAGGAATGGAGGCGTACTTACGATGAATAGCGGCAAATACTAAATGAAGACAATAAAAACCCTAAGATAATACTTGACCTGGAATAAATTATTCGTGGGAGGTTTCCCGCTACACATCATTACTATATGTTTTCCACCCTATTCAAACGAAGAAGTAAAAGAACTCCAGAACCGCCTGATGTTTATGATAAGATCAATCAAACAGAAATGTAATAAACAAAAGATAATAGTGATGGACGATTTTAACTACCACCTAAAAGAGATTAGCAAACGATTAAGGAAAGAAGGTTTAATGGAATCAATCCCAGAGGGAGTGGGAACTCATACAAAAGGGAATCAACTTGACCAAGTTTTCTCGAATCTAGAAACATGTGAATGGAAGTTAGAGTAACTAAGACTAACTGACCACAACTTGATAATGGTAAAACTGAGAATAAAATTTGGGAATGATGACCTGAAATTAGTGGATAAGGAAAAAACAGTAAGAATAAACGACATTAGGAAACAATGTTGGAAAACTTTTATAGACGAAAAACGAGAGTTATTACCTGAGGAACTAGAAACACCACTGAGGAATTGCTTCGAAGACAAAGCAAAACAAATAGTTGGTACAGCAACCTCCAATGTGGGCTGTTAAGAATAACATCAATAAAGGAAATAGCCAATTCTAGGACAAAAAGCAACAGTGGAATGAAGCGATAAGAGATATGGAACACTGTCTAGATAGAAACGACCTGAAGGGATTCTTCTATCTAGTAAAGAGACTCACAAAAAACTAAAAACAATCACAACCAATCAAAGGGTTGACGATCAACGAGGAAAGAGTTCAACCTGGGGAATAGACTACAAAACAAGTAGTTGAATTCTACAAAAGTTTATTTGCAGATGAGAGGACTCAAGACCAATTAGTAAAAAATGTAGCAGACTTCACTATGGCTGATGAATAAAATGAGAACAAATTCTGCGAAGAAGGAGACGTAGACAAGGGTATTACAGAATGTATCTTCAACAAAGCAATCGGACAGGATGGGTTTGACGGAAAAATGCTAGCCAAATCGGAAAATATTAAAAGAACAGTAGTTCAATCTATTACAAAGTGGATAAATTCAGGGACCATACCACAATATATGAAAGAAGGACGATTAGTTTTGTTAAGCAAAAACCAAGGTGAATAATATCCTGAAATAAATAATACAAGGCCAATAGTAATTAATTCACACTTGAGTAAAATTATTGAGAAAGTTATAGTCAACAAGTTGTAAGAAAAAAAAGTAAACTATTAAAAACAGGCAACTACTAAAATGGATTTAAAGTAAACAAAAGCACTCACATCAACTTGATAAGATTGCTAGAGCACATTAAGATGTCAAGGAAAAAGAGCAAGAGTAGAGAAGCATATTTTCATAGATTTACAAGGCTTACGACTCAGTCTGGAAAGACAAATTTATGCAAATCTGAGACAGAGGGTGAAATCTGAGAACGACCACAAAGTGATTTGTTTAATTGAGGAACTCTATAAAAACAACAAAATAATATACGAAGGAGAAGACATCGATGCCTAGAAAGGAGTCGCCCAAGGAAGCAGACTCTCCCCATTATTATTCAATGTATATCTGCAGGATGCAATCTTCACATAACCAGAACTAATTTCCTTAATTAAACAGGGAAAATTACTAGCATTCGCCGATGACATTTTGATAAATGTGAAAAACAAACAACAATTGAGCAGAATATTAAAATGCTTTAATGAGATCGAAAAATCACATAACCTAAAACTCAATATAAAAAAAACATAATTCCTGAGTGACGCTCAAGAATTTAAAGGAGTTGATGATGTCGAAGGAATAAAGAAAGTTGGAGAAATAAAATTCTTAGGCATGAGAATATGCCTCGACACGAAAACTTTCCTGAAAATCACTTGGGATGAAATTAAAAAACAAACACAGTTCTACCAGAATTTGACAAGGTCATATAATCCAACAATCTGTGATACAATAATGGTAGCGTAGATAAGATCATTGGTTTTATACAGATACACCCCCTTAGTAGCCACAAAGTAAATTAAGTTAGAGGAAATCGACAAGATTGAGACACAATTAAATAGACATGCATTTAAGACCCAGGGACATTAATAATAAGATTCTTAGAAATGTAACCCAGCTTAAAGAGAGCGGTACGAGGGAGATTATTGAATAACTATTTTTGAAGAACATGAATAAAGTAAACTCAAACTTAGATAAGTTCAAAGTAACAAAGAAAGCCAAGGAGTAAGTGAATAAAAGTAAACAGGAACTTTAGAAAAAGAAGAAGCTTTTTATAACCAAGAATGTGATGGATACTATAATGGCCATTATTCAAGGTAGGACGATAGTCAGCTATGGCATGTGCCACTATTGTACTGTCCACAGAACATTCGTAAACTCCTTGCATATGAAAAATTGCAACCTCATCAACAGAGCAGGAGATTCGACAAGATTTTCGTAGATTGTGAGGAACCACAGACTGATAGACTTGGACAACAAAACACAGATAGAGGTAATTGTAAACATGATCTGGCAGGACGAAAGAATAAGAAAACTAGAGGAATATGGATATTTTCAGAAAGTCAAAAAACTATTTAAGGTCACTTACGTTAAGAAGCAATAAAAAAAGCCAGAGGAAGTTTTAACTTAGATGACATGAGCCGGGGATTTAAACATTCAAAAATTATAATGACTCCCCCAGAGATATAAAGTGCAAGTAATTCAGAAATTAATAATTAAAATCATAAATTATTAGAAATTAAAAGAGGGAAGCCAATAATATTAAATTAAAATCAAAGAAAGATCAACCAGATGGAAGAAAACAAAAGCAAATCACACCAACATAAACATCACTAAAATTAGTATGGGAATTCTAGAAACTGAAGATACCAAAAGGGGTAAAGCAAAGCCGAGTTTTGGCATAAGGTAAAGGAGGTGAGATTCATGCACAGTGACAGAAGCAAGGACCAGGAGGTCTTAGGAATCAGAGAGAATAAACAATCGGAAGTTCCACTAAACAAACAAATGGGTTTCAAGAGAAGACTGAAGATTGGATAATCGAATCCCAGCAAGAGATTATAAGGGACACAACCACAAAGGACACAATTCGATGTGCATATGGACGGATCTCCTTGCATCTAAGCAGACTAAATGAAAGTCAAACTCCTAATTGACTTAGCTGAAGTCACTTGTCAAGGGTTTGACAAAATAATACTCGCAAAGAAAGGATGGTCCACGATGACTACAAGAATGGTAACCATAGTTTGCTGCCCTAGCAAGAGGAGTCTGATGGAAAAAGCGCTTGTCTAGAGATTCACAGACAAAGAGAATGCCAGACGGTAAGGTGCAAGAGAGTGGGAACTATGGACAGAGAAACAACAAGAGCACTGGAAAGAAGCTAATGAGGAATGGCAACACGAGGATATACTACCAGGAGGTCATATCAAAGAAACCACAATGGAGGTATGCCTAAAATAAATAGAAGAGGCACAAATAAAAGAAGAAAAAACTTCACACCTAATTCTACCACCTATTGTCATGGATGACAAAGGAATTCTATAAATTGAGAAATGCGTGGGAACGACTAATTGGAAGCATGAAAATAGCAGATATTGGAGAGATTCAGGAGAAGTTAAGAGCATTCTTATTCCAGTAAGCTGTTAAAGCAGTATCAAAAAATGCAGGAACTGGGTGATTCTAAGAGTTACTGAGAATACGAAAGAATTGGAGATGTACGACTCTAGAAGAGTGGTTGGGAGTCTGGCAGTGATCCAAAAATACCTACAATAAATCAACCAACTAATAAAGGAGACGGTTGGCAAAGAATTCACAGTGAGCAAAATTACTTGTAAACCTGAAATCAACCAGGTAGCAGACCCGGAGAATTGTGGCTTATTGGCAATTCTCATGGCAAACCATCTAGCACTCGAGCTGCAAGGAGAGCCAATCTTCTAGATATTCTCTAAGGATTGGTTGAACGTGTAAAGGTACTACCTGGCATTCAATTTAGAAGTGGGGCACATGAAACTGGAGATTGGAAAATCAGGAGTCACAGTGAATGCAGAGGAAACGGAGCTTGTGGCTGAGAAGAGGAATGGAGACCTATGGAAACTGTCGAATGAGGAGAAAGGTACTAAAACAACATTCATGAAGTCGCATGTTGATACATGGGATGAATGGGTTCTTGAGAATGATAACAAAATGGAACTGGTTGACCAACAAGAACACCAAGATTAATACTTCAGTGATGCAGAGGAAGTATTAGGAGGAGTAGAAAGCTTCTATTGCTCTCAGTAGAGAAAAGTGAAAGGAGGAAGTGAACCCAGAACAGGAGGACAGGCAAAACCAAATCTTATCCAGAGCATGGTGGTAGCTAGACACAAAGAAAGTCTCAGAAGAGAGGA
The DNA here is from genome assembly GCA_000711775.1 of Oxytricha trifallax. Classification (NCBI taxonomy): domain Eukaryota; phylum Ciliophora; class Spirotrichea; order Sporadotrichida; family Oxytrichidae; genus Oxytricha; species Oxytricha trifallax. The sequence continues at coordinate 7,987 of ARYC01000125.1, forward strand.
TGATCAAAGAGTAGGAGGCAATGAAGATGAAGAGGGGACAAGCAAAATCTACAAGGACGAGTAATCCAACAGGTTGAATGATGAAGAAGCAGCTGTAGATGAGAAAGGGAATGACGACCAAGCTGAATAATGAATTACATTGCATTTATATTTCATGAAGGAGTATTATGTATTTTAATTTACCTTTTAGTAATTATCTCTCTCTTTCTCTAATATTTTATTCTTGATTGTATTATTCTTATTCTAAAATCTTCATTCTTAATTGATAAATGGGGATATTAAGCTGGGATCTTAAATTAAATAAATTACAAATAAATAAAATAAATTAATAAATTAATAAATTTGTAAAGTAAAAATTATAAAAAATAAAAATTACTTTACTATTAACGTTATCTCTCTATCAAATTGCTAATATCAATTTAAAAATAAATTAAAGTCAGTTTATTTAAATTTAGAGATTCAATAAAATATAGCATTCAATAGTAAATGATACAAATTTAAATCTATAAATATTAAATACTATAATGTGTATATTATATAAGGTAAACAACCAATATTTAATTTATAAATATAAGGAAGTTAAATTAATTAATCAAAGCTCAAGTGTTCATGTAAAATATAATTAAATTAATTAATTTTATTAGGGTAAATGTGAATATAAAATAAATAAAGGAAAAAGAAAAATAAAAAAATATAAGTTTATAAATTAAAAATATAAAATATTTAAATATAGAAAATATAAATAAAACCAAAATAAATAATGAATTTAAGATTTTAAAAAATTTGCAAATTTCCAAAAAATTACTTAAATTTTTGGAAATTTTGGCAATTCTAGAAATCTGATTTTAAACCATGTTCCCGTGCGATTCGTAGCCTCTTATTGAAGAAGTAAATTTTAATTTTCAATTTAATTTAATTAGTTTTTGGGAATTTATAGATAATTTTAATTTCTATAATTTCAAACTCATATTTCACAATCTAAACTCCATAAACCCTTAGTGAGGCTTATAAGTGGCTTGATTTGTAGGGTATATTTGGGGTCTTATTGGGGTTAGTAAAGAAATCGCAGGTTTTATATGAATTTAATATAAATTAATGAATATTATGTGATTTAATTCAAACGAATTTTATTTGCTTGTATTTGTTATACCTCTGGAATCTTGCTCTCTTAAGTGGCACAAGTATCGCATCCAATGTTTACCTTGGATAGGAGGAACCACTGATTATTATCATCTCTACTATCTTTTTTATTTCCTTGCATACAATTTCTTGCTTGATATGCCTCTTAGCTTAACTGACTGATTATTTTTCAAACTTTGTACCAAAGTAAGCCATACTTTCCATATCACTCTCTAATATAATAGCTCCGATTGCCCATGCATCCTACTAAACAGAGCCATAAGTCCATTTTTCTCTGGTTGGGAAGTATCCAGGAGTCCCAAGAACCTTTGATAAGGTTACAATCTCTTATCTTAATGCTCTATTGAAATCTATAACAACTATTTGTAAAGGGCAGAGGTTTATCATTACATTTTCAGGCTTCTAATCTCTATGAACATATCCAAGTTAATGCAACTCTTTTATACTCTATATCATATCTGATAGTATATCATTCAAAACATCTGGGTATATGTTATGATTTAGATAATCTCTCAGAGTCATTTAATTTTTCTTAAGTCACAGTGCAATAAAACCATAGCTTAAAATGACACCATTTAGCTTAAGCAAGTTCTTACAATCTCTTCTCTAAGCCTCTCTAAGAATCATGTATTCGTTAGCAAACTCATTTTGGTACTGCTCATTCTTAAGTAGATAGCTGTAAGGATACACCTTGTATGAATAATCATCAATTACAATGAGTTTTGGTTTTGCAGGAACACTAATTTGCAAATATTTATCAATACAACTGCTAATATCAATTGCATTTAATGCAGGTATGTTCAGAGCTTTGGCTTAGAAGCATGCTAATATAGTGTTGCCTATCGGTTGATTCATCAATTCATGCAGCTTCTATCTCTTGAGTCTATCATGTTAATCTCTTTATGAATCAATAGTATTTGACTTTCTCTTGGCAGGAATAGGAGCTTTCTCCAAGTTTCAAAGTTTGACTTCCATTTTTATAATACTTTCTCCATTAAATTCCTCCTAATAATAATTAAATTAATTTGGTGGTGCTCCTAATTTATTTAAATCTTAATTTGGTGGTAAATTAAAAAATTAAATTTTAAAACCTCCCCTCCTAAATATACAAGAACAGCTTGAGGAGCACCACCTAACTTCACAAATCACATTTAGGTGCATATTAATAAATAAAATGGATGAATTTGTTTATAAATTATCACTAAGTTTAAGATATATAAAACTAATTTCTCTTACTCTTTTCTCATTAAACCTCTCTAAACCTTTGAGGATATGCTCTTACTTTTGTATTAAGGTGGAATTTAAATAGCTTGTATAATTATTGATAGTATTTATAAAATGAGCGGCAACTTACTGAGAAAAGCTGCACTGCTTGACATAAGCCAGCTAAAACTTTCTTTCATGAATTAAAAGAAAATTGAGACTTGTGATGCCTCTACCTAGTACGAACCTGAAATTTTCTAACTTTAGGTATGAGACTTTGAATAGCAATTCAGTTGTTAAATAGAAATGCAGAGCTAAGAAATTTAATGCGAAGTTCCAATGAAAATGGTTGAAGAGGAGGAAGAGAAAAAAGAAATAAAAGCATTACATTTATGTGAGGAGTGTGAGAAGAACTTCACTTATAAATCTGCTCTTAAGCGTCATATCTTAGAGCAGCATTCTAACAAGCCCAAGCTCTATCTTAAGCATGATAAGATAGATGGAAAATATTTCTGCCCTTACTGCAATAAGTAATACAATCATTCAAGGGATCTAAAAGTTCATATATAAAACCATCATGGCAAGAAGTTTGAATTAATAGATCCAGAGACTGGTGAAGTCTTCTTTAAAAAAAGAAAGCCAATAGACCCTTTAGAAACTTTGGAACAAATGGTAAAGAAAGAAAATAAACTTATTAAAGCAGTAAGAAACCTCCCAGCCTCAGAGATAGTAAAATTCACTCTTATGATGCATGCACTTAAACTTCTGATATTGAATATAATTGACCTTATAGAGTGTAAAGAATGTTACCTTATCCTTGAGGATAAATTTGAGAAGAAAGTTATAACAGATAAGTAGTTCGCATACAAGATATATCCGTTCAACTACTTCAAATGCGATGAAAAGTATCAAATGGAATTCGTAAATGAATACCAATCACTTACGAAGTCAAGAAATAGAAAGTGCAGATTTTTAATAAAGATCGGATGCTATTCTGCTTACTCAAAATCATGTAGCTTTTCGTCTTTCTCTATACTAAAGGAATTTAAGAGTCTAAATTTAAGATTAAAGGATACCAAAGTAGTTACCTCTTATTCTTACAAATGTTAGCAAAGACATTGAGGAGCTCTTTAGGATATGTTAATTAAGATTTGAAGCCTGAGAATATAATGCTTGACTTTTCACCTCTCAAAGTAGTAATAATAGGTTTCAATAGATCATAGAGAGTTAAAGCTTCAGGATTAAGCAACGTGTATGGTACTCCTGGATACTTTCCAGAAAGAGAGGACTGGAGAGATGGTGATATTAAGTGGGGTATATAGGCTCTACCAGCAATAATTTGTAAATGTAATATGCCAAGAAAGGATTATAATAGCTGAAAGGGAGAGAAATATTCAAAGAAGAAGATAATACAGCAATATCTAGACGAGACGATAAAAGGCAGAATGAAAGATTGGCTAAGTAGATAATTATTAAGCCTAATCACAGAGCTAACCATAAAAAAGACTGAATTATAAGTTGGATAGGAGAAATAAAGTTTAGAAAGCTGCCTCAAGATTCCAAAGTAATAATAAAAATAAAACATCTACATTAGACACTAATATTAATTACATTAAAACCATAAACCCTAATAAAGCATGCCTAAATAGTCTACTTTTATCAATCAAAAACTGAATCAAACAAGTTCAGGGGTTTTGGAGCTTTGGATGCTCCATTTTGAGATTTTATAAATTTTCAAAATAATACTTAAATTTTTGGAAATTTTGGCAATTCTAGAAATCTGATTTTAAACCATGTTCCCGTGCGATTCGTAGCCTCTTATTGAAGATAAATTTTAATTTTCAATTTAATTGAATTAATTTTTGGGAATTTATAGATAATTTTAAAATGACTCTTTTGACTTTTTATTTAAAATAGTTCTGGCATTATTTTTAATTTGCATTGATTTATTTTTAATAATATGCAATGTTATTTTAATATATTATTGCTTAAATAGATTTGAATTGGGAAATTTGATAAATAAAATAAATATTTTTTAAATAATAATCATAACTGCCACTAATTACAGTAGCTTATAAATCAAATTTGGTCCTAGGCACTTACCGTTATGTTCTTGATGGTACACCGTTAGTTTTCAATGTTTTTTCTTTTTTTATCGAGAAATGTCATTTGACCGGTTTGACCCATTTGACCGATTTGACTTGAGGTATTTGGTGGTCAAATTTTTCGGATTTAGAAATTGATTAGATTTAATTTAAAAATTATTATATTATTTTAATAAATATATATAAAAAAACATTTGACCCATTTGACCCATTTGACCGATTTGACCTGGGTATATTTCCGGTCAAGTGATTTAATGTGTAATTAAATAGTATAAAATAATTACAAATATATATATTTAGATCTTGGTTTTACTAATTACATAAAATGGCTTAATAATTCATAGATTGTTTTCCTCTCTGAGTCGTTGTGGTGCTCCTCTTTTCATTTTTCACTTCTTTCTCATTATGATTTCCTCTCTTGTGAGTTGCTCTCGTTAGTTTCATCCTCCTCTAGGCGCTTCATAAAGTACTTTGCCAAGTCTATTGAGTAGAACGGCAACTTCAAGCTTTCGCATTTCTACACTTTTGTGAGGTCGATCAAATGGCATCTGGCCTTAAAAGCCTCTCTATCGATATCTTCAAGCTAATTTAGTGGCATGGAATTCATGGTGATCACAACAACACTGTCTATGTATTCTAAATACACCTCACCGTACTTCACTTCAGTTGAGTATCCGCTGCCTTCTAGCAGTCTTTTCATCTTAGCTACCTTATCCTTGCTAAAGAAATGTCTTTAGTTCATTTCGTCCATTAGAACAATTTGAGGCTGGAACTTGATTGGTATGACCTATAGCTTGAAGTAGGAATAGCCCTCTTAGAGCACATCGCACACGAAGATTTGCTAGAGCATCTTGACAATACTTGACTTTCCAGTATCTGCTTTCCCATAAAGCCAAACACAGCATTTCTTAGGATCACTCCTTTCTACTATTACTTTAAATAGTGCATCTACAGCTTCGCCATATCCCCATTTCTAAAACTATTCCTGTGTTGTGGCCGTTCTATCTTAGTACTTCTCATAATTCCTTATGACGAATGTTTGGAGAGATTCTATGACAGGTATAAGTTTTTTCTCTTGCAGTCCTGATCCAACAATCATCTTCAACAACCCTCTCAATCTACATTCGAATTCTTAGATCTAGATCAAGTCATTGTCGTTGCTCCAATACATCTGAATATAGTCAGTAAGATTTTGTATTTCCCCTCATTTGAGTAAACCTGTGAATTCGGCTAACATCTCTTTCTTAGTTTTAGATGGAGCAAGAATGGAGTTGCCTTTGGAGTTAACAATACTGGCAGATTTTTCCTTAAATTTTTCAAAGTTATCTTAATCTCCAGCGTTAAGGATAATTACGTGATGCGTTTAGAAAAGATCTATCAAACACTTTTTCATAGTGACCGTTATATTAATGTCAAGTTCCTTAAGAATCTTTGTTCCTAGACTATTGGCTTGCTTGAAATGATTTTTATGTAGGCCCTTTGTAAGTTTGTGGCATTGTATTTCTAGGTATTGCTTTTTATCTTCAACATCCTGATATACGCATACGTTTTCTATTCTATCATTGATATCTTTGATCTTACTAGAGATAACTTCTGAGTTTTCAGGACCATAGGGATAGTAACACTCGTAAAAGTGAGTCATTTTATAGTTCATTGGAGTAGGAGAAGAATAATATTACTATCTCAGAAGTTAGAATGTACTATTTATCTAGTTTACTTCTCCATTAAATGAAATATTTAAATTAATTATAAGTAAATAATTATTTAATTACACATTAATCACTTGACCGGAAATATACCCAGGTCAAATCGGTCAAATGGGTCAAACCGGTCAAATGTTTTAGTTATATATATTTATTTAAATAATATAATAATTTTTAAATTAAATCTAATCAATTAAATCCGAGGAATTTGACTACAAAAAGCTTCTGGTCAAATGACATTTTTCAATAAAAAAGAAAACATTGAAAACTAACGGTGTACCATTAGGAACATAACGGTAAGTATAAATGACCAAATTTGATTTATAAGCTACTGTAATTAGTGGCAGTTATGATTATTATTTAAAAAATATTTATTTTATTTATCAAATTTCCCAATTCAAATCTATTTTAGCAATAATATCTTTTTTTAAAGAATGATTATTTTAATTCTTTTCCATCAAAAACACGCTATTAATTATTTTCTGATATTACATATTTACATTTTTAAGTAATTTAAAAAATCTTTTAATTCGCAAAAATGAAATTAAAATATATTTAACCATAAATTTTAATATTTTTAAATTATATATTATATTTTAAGTGCTTTGTTATATTATTAAAATATAGAAGAATAGAAAATATTAGAAATTCAAATTCTTTTTTAAATATACTTATTTCAAATTGCCATTTTGTCAATTATTACTATTTGAATTTGATTTAAAAAGAATTATGATCAAAATTAATAAATTAAATAAATATATTTTTAGTGTGCAAGTGTGCAAAAATGTAATTTTCCAACTAGGGGTAGGTCGTGTCCAAAAATATTTAATTTAAGAATATAATTATACAACAGTTAGAGATTTCAAATACGATTCTGTTCCTGTTCCTTTTCCTCTGTGTCTTTAGTGCTAATCCTATTCTTCTACACAACCTTGCTGTGATTGCCAGGTTCCTTTTCAATTTCATTCCATACTTGATCTTCCTCTACTCTATCTAAAAGATACTTCGCCAAATTGTACTGCGTTTAATGAGAACTGTAGTCTCCATTATTTCCCCTCTATACTTGTAGCTTTAATTCGCCTTGTCTCTAAGCAGTCTTTTTCTTGAGCTTTTATTCTATTCCATGAAATCTCGTTTGTTTTGATTATCGTGTAGCAGTTTTTAAAGAGAATCTAAGTTTCGCCAAAAACTTGACATCAACTGCGTATTCTCTACACTCTAGTACCTTTTTCATAATGGAAATTTGTTCCCTATAAAAAAACTCTGTGTTCATTTCATCAATCAGTACAAAGTAGGGTTCCTGCTCAAGTTATCGGGAATCTACTTGAAATCTGGTTGGGTCAAGAGTTAACACATCGCCAATAAATATTGCATCTATCATTCTGAGGATTGAGCTGTTGCAAGTATTAGCCGTGGCATATATGCATACGCAATGAATATTTTAATCCTCTCTCTCATTATCTAAATGTACAGACATTTGTTAAATGATTAATTATATAATTAATCATTAAATATATTTGGACACAACCTACCCCTACTAGAAAGATTACATTTTTGCACACTTGCACACGAAACATATATTTATCAACTTAATTAATTTTGATCATAATTATTTTAAATAAAATTCAAAATAGTACTAATTGTAAATAATGGCTGTTTGAAATAAGTATATTATAAAAATGTATTTGTATTTCTAATATTTCCTCTTCTTATGTATTTTAGTAATATTAACAATAAAACTTTTGAATTTTATATATCTTATTTCTACAAAATAATAATTTAATTTGCATTTTCAAATAAATATTGTGTTTTTTTTAATTGACACATCAGTAAAATCAAAATCTCTTATATAACATATTTTTTTATATGCTTTATAATGCCAAATTTAAATATAAACGACATCTAATTATCTTTTTAAATGCATAAATTAATTAATGCATTTAAAAGCAGTAATAATTGATTTATAATAAAAAGCAATGAATTTAAATTAATAATATAACTAAAAATATTTGTAATTAAGAACTGTCATTTTATCATAATTTTTAATAATAAAATTAAGCATATCTACTAATAAGGAATTTTCAAATGAACAAATAATTATTTCTGATGCATCTTGAAAAAACCAAATTAACTATGCGCTAAAATTTAAATATAATGATCATTAATCTTAAAACTATTCCTCTTTCTCTTTTATAAATCTTTATTAGACATCTTTATTTAAAAAAATAAAATTTATAATCATAATAACTCCATTCTATTTTACTTTAATAACTAAGCATTAAATAAGTTCTCTAATTTAATTAAGGTATTTAAATTTAATATATATTATTATAGTCTGCTAATATATTATTTAAGCGTTCTTTGAAAACAATGTTATTTAAAGACATAAGTTCTGTTAGATTAACTTTAATTTCTATTAAACTTTTAAATCTAAGTTCAGTAGTTTAGTAAATTCTTCCCCACTCAGTTATACCTTATAATTAAAGGATGCATAAAATAAATAAATATTCTGTAAAATAAATTCAAAATTATCTCAATACTAAGATTTTAATAGTATAAAATTATATATATTAATCATTCAGTAACAACCCTTATATAAGGATTGAAGATAGAATATGAGAATTTATTAATAATAACTATTTAATGAAAATAAAACTTTCAGTTATTTAATCATTAAATTAATTAATTATCATTTGTAAGAAAATAAATATTTATATTTAAATTTGTCTATCTACAATTAAACTCTAATCCTTTATAAATCTTAAGACTTAAGGAATAAAAATAAGTTTAAGTTATAGTAAATTATAGTGCAGGAGCTAAGGCTCCACACTCTTAACATATATTCATAAAATGGTGTATATCGTTCATAATAGTAATTATTCAAACTACAACAAGTCTGATTTGAGTTTGCTTCATCTTATAGTGAAGATTTTGTTAATAGATGTATCCTTCTATCGGTCCAGTTAAGATATTTGTTCTTTAGGTTTGGTCTGTTTCCATTGTTAACTCTTCCTCTGTTCTTGTTTCCTCTTCCTCTATAGTTGCCTCTCTGTTGTCCTCCTCCTCTCATATATTGTTCTCTTTGTGTAGATGGATAGTTTTTCTTTGCAATGCTTTGCTTTCTCTGGTTTGTGCTAAAGCTTGTGTTAAAGCTAGTATTCAAGTTACTTGACTAGCTATTGTTTGACATAGTTGATTTGTTAATTACCTAGGCTTTCATTAGGTTATCACTTATCTGAACTCTACAGTCTTTGTCTTTGTATCTTTCTTTGATTTTTTCAAATACACTTTGCATAAGTTCTTTATGATTGTAGGTAATTTCAAAAGACACTTGGTCATCATTGATTTCCATGTCAATTATTTTGATTCCTAGGCACTATAGTAGTATTGTGGAATTTTGGACGAATGAATTATGAATAAAGTATTCGCCAATTCGTTCTATTTCCCTATTGTCATCTTATGAACGATGCTAATTAGGAATGTATCTTTAAGGTATTTTAGTATTTACTTCAGTTTGAAGTTCTTTGTGATGGGTCTTCTTCCTTGCCCATATAGTGCTGCTGATTTTAGCATTATTTCTTCTACCGCGGCTAAGTATATCTAGTTGCCGTTTGGTATGTCTACTCGAGCATAGTTTTGTTAGCTTGGATCATCCTTTTTCATTCTGAATATGTCTAACAAAATTGTTTTCTTTTTACTTTTCTTTGAGTATTTACTCATGTAACCAAGCAGTTTGGGATAGTTAACTGCTTTTATGCATTCTTCCCTTACTTCTTTTGTATTCATAAGTTTCAATGCTTTGTCGTATAATGTACCTTTATTGTCATTATCGTTTTTGCCTATGGACCCTACATACATGTCGTATAAATCCTGGGTTATCGTTTGTTTGGGGAATACTTCAACTTTCAATCATTATACCAATGAAAATCTTTGCAGTCTATGTATAACCTGCTTTTATGAGTTTCCAAATAACTTGTTGGAATGACTTTACCTGATCTTTATTTCCTTTGCCTATAACGGCATCTTTAATGAATGTTTAACATTAGTGTGTTATGGTTATAGGGCATGAGAGAGCCTCTAAAACCTGTAAGAGTTTTGCTTCTTCGGAACTCATGTCTATGTTATTAAATTTTGGTCTGGTATCCTGAAGCTAGTAGAAGTTAGCGGGTTTGCTCATCTCTTCTTCTTAGCTCGTGTTGGTCTTTGTATTTGATTCTTAGGTTATACTTTCTTGGTTTGTACTTTCGTTGGTTGATTAGGTTTCACTTAGCGACTACTCTGGATAAGATTCTTCTTATGAGGAAGGTTCTTATTTAAATTTTAATTATTATTTTTGACCACAATTTAATAATTCTTATTAAAATTCTTAATTATTTAATCGTTAAGAATTTTCTAACAGCTATATCTCCTATTTAGTATTCAAAACCCCAAAACCCCTTAGTGAGGTTTATAAGTGCTTTGATTTGTAGGGTATAGTTGGGGTCTTATTTGGGTTAGTAGAGAAATTAGGCCTATTTACAAAATGAGAAATAGAAATTAGCGAAATTTAGGGTCTATTTATGATGAGAAATATTTAGATTTACTGCTTAAGCTTAGGTATGGTACAAGTATCAATATAGATTAAGTCAAACCAGTATTAAATTATACAGCTATAGCAAAACTCTTACACAAGAGTGCCTCTACTGTTAGGTATCAATGCATTTAGCTGTTCAGCATTTTAATTCTGGTACTTGAAAGCATCCTGCTAGAAAATAAAAGTTCTCACAGCACCATATTGACTACCTCTGTGACTATAAGACTTTAAAGTATTGGGCACACTTTCCACTAGACTAGCGACCTGTAATGTTCATCGCAAGTTTCCTGATATGCGCATCTCTCCTTAGACTATACCCAACATTTATAGAAGAAATGGTATTACTTTCAAGACTGTCAACAGAGTAAAGAGAGTGATTGATTTTACAGTGCCATTTTTTAGTAATAATTTAAACTATATATATGATTAAATGCAGAGAGCTATTACTAATAACATCAAGTTCATACACGCCGATGAAGCAGTGTTTACATTCAACACCTTTATTAATAAGTCTTGGTATAAGAAGTATGATAATATAGAAGTCTATGATTAAAAAGTGAAGGTAGTCACCCATGCAATTTTAGCTGGTATAAGTGAAGATTCAGGCCTAGAGAGTTATGTTATTCACCCTCGCTCTATTAAGCGAGAGTAGTATATAGAGTTCCTACATAAGCTCAGAGAGAAGTATAGTAACCAAGAGATCATCCTGTTTGTTGATAACCTCTCAGTTCATAAGACTAAAGAGTCTAAGAAAGCTTATGAAGAGCTAAACATAACTCCTGTATACAACGTTCCTTATAGCCCATAATTTAATGGAATTGAATTCTACTGGAGTTAAATCAAGACTCACTACAAGAAGCTGCTGCTGTATCATCTTATGCATGACTTGCCCATCGATACAGTAGACTTAATTCAAAGCAGCTGTAAGAGAGTGAGCGTAGATAAGACAACAGTCTGTGCGAGAGAGGGAAGAATGAATGTTTATAAATAAGTTTTAGATTTAAATGAATGAATAAGTTCACATATTAAACTTACCCATAAATGGGTTTGGCTTCTCTTTCTTCTCCTCTTCTTATGGCTTGCTTGGGCCCATATTTCTTCTCTTAGTGCCAGCTCCTGCATCTATGTTCATTTCATTTGGTTTTTATACATCTTTATAAAGCCTCATGCTCACCTCATAAATTGTCTACGACTTTCTTTCTCTGTGAACCTTTGCATGCTCTTTCATAAGATATATACCAGTGCCAGATTTTCCTACAAAGTTATATGTCAAAGCTTACTTGAAAGATAAGGATGCTTCTTAAGTTCCTCTAGCCAAGCTGAGCTTATTAGAATGCCTTGCTTTTTTTTAGTCTTCAGGAGAGATAGAATATCGTTTCTTATGTGCTTCTTCAATTATTTCTCTGAGATACTCCTCTTTTATTGTACCAAGACCACCAAAGAAAAAGTTCCTCTCTGGTAGTTTATTAGAGAGTTGTTTCTTGGTAGGAAGGTAAACTACCACTTCCTCATCTTACATGGCATCCTCATAAAGATTAGTGACTGAAATCTCAGGGTATAGGAATTTCTATTAGTTTAATCTCTTTATTTATAAAAGCTTTCTTCTCCTCGCAAAGTATTGCTTTCAAGAATGAAATTTCGGTACCTTCCATCGTTGGAAGGAATAAGCCAACTGTTTAAGATGTTAATAGTCGTCAAGTTATCATACCATGTAAAGCTAGGTATCGATAGAGATCTTCCTTACTTCTGAATCTAGAGATCATTTCTTGAGCCTCGACTCTTTTCACTTGATCATTGAGTGATTCCATCTTTGTTCCTCTTCCTATTAATGAATTTCAAATTATAATTTATAGACTTCTGGATCCTATTGTTTAAAAACTTATATTAAATATGGGCATCTTATAGGAGGTCAACACTGTAAAGATACGTGGAGAAAGTTCGCAGAAGCTGGAACAAACTTCAGAGATGGAGCTCCATTTTTATCAATTAAGTTCCATTAAATTAGTACTAAATTTGTTAAAATTTAATTAGTACCGGTACTAAATCCGTTTAAGTTTAATTGGTACCAATTTAATAGTACCAAAACTTAATTAGTACCTAGTTTTAATCCAGTGAAGTTTTAATGGAAAAGTTCCAATCCAGTTTAAAACTTAATTGGTACCAGTACCAACCTGAACTTTATCTGAGTTGGTACCAGAATCAAAATTATTAAGAGTAAAATTACGAAAATTATACTTATAAACTGAGTATAAAAATGAAGTCTCAGAGCTTAGATCAAACCATAATTAATGACGTAGCAACTCCTATAGAGTCAATATAACCAGAAAGGTTACAAGAACTTAATAATAGAAATTTAAATTTGAATTTAAACATGGCGGTAAACTTAAATCGTAGAGCGGCACTTTTAGGAGCAGGTCAATCAATGCTCAACTTTGGCTCAACTAAAAAGCCTGAAATCATTTATGTTGAGAGGGAGGTAGAGCTAAGAGCTCTTGAATTTGAAGCAGAGGTTTTTATCATAGAAGTATTAAACCAGAGGGAGAGTGCAGAGATAGGGGTTTAAACTTAAATTGATAATGTTGAAGAGCTAAAAGAACAGCAACCAATCGAAAAGATAAAAATATATTAATGTGAAGACTGCTAGAATCCTTTCTCAACTGAACAAAGCTTGAAGAGACACCTTAAAGAGGTACACTCTGGCAAAGCCAAGATCTATTTCAAGCATGAAAAGGTAGATGGTAGGTATTAGTGTACGACATGCATGAAATAATATACTCACTCAGCTAAAGTTAAAAGGCAAATGCAAAGCATCACCTCAGTGTGAGTTCTTGATTGAAGATTAAGAGACTAAAAAACTAGTGCCAGCTAAAAGAAAATCTAATACTCTTGAGTTATAAAGAGAGCAGCAAGAGAGACTCAAGAGACAGAAGCGATATGAATCGATGAACCAGCCAGCAGGTAATACAATTTTAGCATGCTTCTAAGCGAAGGCAATGAATATACCTGCATTAAATGCAGTTGATCTCAGCACTTGTATTGAAAACTACTTGAATATAAACGTGCCTGCAAAAGCAAAGATCATAGTAGTTGATGAGTATGCATACAAGGTGTATCCATTCAGTTATCTTATTAAGAACCAACAGTATTAGAACGAGTTTGAAAATGAATACATGGTACTTAGAGAGCCTAAAGAAAGACTGCAAGAATTTGCTTAAGCTAAATGGTGTTATTTTAAGTTATGGTTTCATCGCATTAAGGCTAAAAAAATTTGAGATGACTCTGAGAGACTACCCATATCACAATAGATACCCTGATGATATAAACGATATACTCTCAGATATGATTCAGGGTGTTAAGGAGTTGCATGAACTTGGATATGTTCATAGAGATTTGAAGCCTGAAAACGTTATGCTAAATCTCTGCCCTTTAGAAGTAGTGGTTATCGATTTCAATAGAGCTTTAAGATAGGAGATTGTCACTTTAGCACAGGTACTTGGTACTTCAGGTTACTTCCCAATAAGAGAGAAGTGGACTAATGGTTCTGTTTAATGGGATGTTTGGGCAGTAGCGGCAATAATATTAGAGAGTGACATGGAATGTATGTCTTACTTTCGTACAAAGCATGAAAAATAATCAATAAGTTTGGCTCAGAAACATATAAAGTAAGAAGATGTCTGCTAAGAAATTAAAAGCATAGTAGAGATGATAATCGTGAGAGCTCCTAACTATCCTCGGTAAACATTAGATGACATACTTGACCCACTTGAGAGAGCAAGGTTCAAAAGATATAATAAAGACAAGCAGATAAAATTTGTATGATTTAAGTAAACTAAAATTCATTAAATATTCATTAAATTAAGATAAAACCTGCATATTGTCTACTAACCCCTATTAGACCCCAACTATACCCTACTAATCAAAGCACTTATAAATCTCATTAAGGGGTTATGGGGTTTTGAATGCAACCGAAGGTGGCTTCGTCGATTCCTGAGTCTCCTTGTCTGATGTTGAAGTACCCTTTTTCTCCCCAATCTTCACCCCAGGAGTTGGCAACGATCCAGTAATTTTCTAGACCTTGCTTTCCCCAACCAAGGATCTTGACGGCGTGTCCACCCTCAGCATCACCGGTAACGTGGTGATAGACACCTGAGTTGTAGTTGTAAAAGTCTTGGTAGACTGTGAATCCGGTCTCAACTGGACCAGATTCTTAAATAAGACTCAGATAATATATCATGCAAACAAATAAGTATTAATTAAATGTAAGTCATAAATTAAGAATATATAAATATCTATTTTATTAAGGTAAGATTTTGTGTAAACAAATGGATTGCTGCGTTTCTAAACAATAGAAATGTGATTTTTAGTATCATAAATAAAGAAAACTTTTTTAACCATTAAAAAATTACATATATTATTTTTAAGTGAATATACTATCACAGGCATAATATTCTTCATTATCATAAATAAGTAAAGCTGATATATTAATATTTTACTAAATAGTTTAAATAAAGCTAAAAATCATTTATTTTTAATTTCATTGATCTATTTACTTATAAAATAGTTTAATTTAAGATAATTTGAAATTATTTTTAATTTTTTCAAAATGATTCCCATATTTCTCACCTAAATTGTGAGAATATATATGGGTAATTTTTAAAGCTTAACAATAAAATTTGGGGGGGGGGAAGTTTCCTGCACTCGAGGAAGTTTCCTGCACGCTTTAATTTTTTTATGTTAAATTTAATAAATTTGACATAAATTAACAAAATCAATATTTTTTTACCCATTTAATATTAAGAGCATATCGCTCATCATTGAAGTAGTTATAGAAAATATAGTCTAACATTATAAAGGCATGGTAAGAACAAGAAAAATTCAATCAGAATTTCAATAAAAATTGGATAAAATATTTGGAATTACTATAATAGAACCTATAAATATTAGATGAAAAATGTCAGAGTTGTTGGAATCTGAAGAGAGATATTGACTATTGATTAAAAAATTAAATTATAATTAAATGTTGAAATTAGTCCTGAAGTTAGTTGATAGTTTTTATAAAGATTAATTTAATTAAAAAAATAAAAATTTTAAAAATTTAAAAGAGTGCAGGAAACTTCCCTAAAATTATTTTTTTATCATAAACTGGTGCAGGAAACTTCCCCCCCAAAATTTTCATTTATATTTTTTATTCAAGTATTTTTGAAGATTTATTTTTTAATTTTATTCAAACAAAAATTAAATCAAAATGAGACACTTAAATTTATTAATTATCACACTTTAATTTATTATATGCAAATATCAACTGTAAGAAAAATAAAATTTAATAAAGATTTTTGTATATTAAAACATTGAGATTTTACAAAAGTTAATAGAAATTAATCAAGAGATTTATTTTTTCACAATTCTTAAAAATAATATGAATTGTATTTTTTATTTCTGATATTGGAATTAGAAATAGAATGTGCTTTTATTTTAAGGTGAGCAAGGTCATTGATATTTATATTTTTAGTAAGAGAGCGATGAATTATATATAAAGATCAATTTCTAAATCTAAAATCAAATTGAATTTCCATTCAATATAATAGGCCTATTATTGAAATAAATTATACCTTAAATTATGATTTTTATGATATCAAATAAAGTTTTTTAAGTTCAATTTAAGTAGCATTACTAAATAATATTAAAATTAATTTTAATGACTCTTGGTTGCTTCTGCACCCTTAGCTTGCTTGGTTGAACCAGCCTTGCACTTGTACTTCTTGATGGCTTGACCATTAGAGCATTTAGTTGGGCATGATGGTTGGTCTCCATTACCAGACTTGTATGGCTCGCATGAATCTGAACTAACACCCTATTACTCAAGATATTACCAAGCTTAGTCAAGGTAACCACCAAAACAGCCAAAGTTGCTGGTGTCACATGAGACCATATCTTGTGGTGAGAGGACAAGGTTGACTTTACCTTATGAGGCAATGCAGAATCTGTCTGAAAGAGACTCTGCTGCAGCGAAAGCCCAGCATGAACCACATTAAGCTTGATCTCTGATTGGGTGGACACAATCCTTCCATTAGGTTCTGGAATCGAAAGAGTCTGGGAGTGCAGCGTTGATTTGAGTGAAAGCTGAAATTCCTGATTAGTGTGAGAGAACTGTTCCGAGGAGTCCTTTAAGTTAAGCCTCAGTGTAGTTGGCAAATTTGTTCTATGATACCTCAGTTGGGGTCCAGAGGGCATTTGATGATCTAATTGCGTTTACCATTTCTTGGCTGACTGGGTGTGCAGCTACGAATGATGCGGTACCGATAACGGCGAGCTTGACGGCTGTTTGCATACTGAGGAATCTTATATATTTAAATTAACTATTAATAGAGTTATAAATTATAGTACAAATATCCTCTTTTTTCATTTAGATATCCACTTATTTCTATCAATTGAATAGTATTTAGTATCGAGTCTATTTAATACTAATTTTCAATTGTAATTAATCATTTTAATTATAGCTTATATCATGTAAATTTAAGACATTTAATTTTTCTTTCTCCCTTTTTGATAAACAGATAGTTACTCGTGCAAATGCATTTTATTTCAATCACTGAAAATTCACTTTTAAATTTTAAAAAGACTCGACAATTAATTTCATTAATTTTTATTCTTGGATAATTTATATCAACTTCTTGATTCTTTGTTTAGCATCATTATTGAACATTGTAGAGTAGTATCGTAGCGATGCATATTACACTATATTTTGTAGATACTAAAGCCCATTTATCCCACAAAAACTCTCAATTTCTAGTCTCATTTCTCTAAAATAATATCCTGGAGATATTTTGACAATTCCAAGTCTCTATATTTCTACAATTAATGCCTACATGTACTCGATTATTCCCAATCTCACTAGTGAAAAGTTTATTATTTTATATTCTCGCTTCAAATCTCTATGAACAATTAAAATATTATTAAGATTTTTAAGACCTTGTATTTTTTGAAGACCATTTCATTTAGTGGAATCTTAAAGAAGCACGATCTTTTTCGCAAGGCAAGCAAAAGCGTATAGTTTTAACAAGAAAATGCACAATTTTTTAATTTTATTTGGTTAGTGCTTGTTTATCAGTAAACTAAATCTATTATTTATCATCACTTAGGACGTAGATCCTTGTGCTCCTTTAAAACAGTCTCACAGTCTTTAAATCTTGAAATTTTCTTAATAAGCATTTGCGATCTGCCCCTTGGATACCCTTTGAACTGCTTCGAATTATAAATTTTCCATCTCATACATATCAATCTCAAATAATATTATAGAATGTGGCAATTATTGACAACACCCTTTTATTTAACTTATTATATAAAGAATATTAAAAATAAATATTAACATTTTATCTACAAGTATGAAATTGCTGCTATTAATCGTATGATTGTAATAAAATAGAGAATATGATATAAATGTATTAACTTTATTGATAACAATTGCTAATAAACAAAGAACTTATATTATGTTTTAAAAAAAGTGTGGGGGAAGATTCCTGCCCCATACATAAAAATTTGTATTTTTTATAATTTTCAAAGAATTTTTAACATCTATTATGATATAGTTATTTTTAATTTAGCTTCAAATATCATTTCTACCTTGATGATGAATTTACATTTTAATGAAAATCGTATTAATTATTAATAAAAATCAATTATTTTAGCCTCTTTTATAATATATAATTATGATAATTAATAATTATGTCCCTTGAAAATTATATATCAATAAAAGTTGTTTTGTACATGAATATGGTAATTGAAATTGAAATTTATTTGTTTATAATATTTTAATTCCCAAACAATATATAATTTAATGTTGGGGCAGGAAACTTCTCCCCCCCAAAAAAAGATATAAGTATCTAAACTTTAAGTTTAATATTTTCTCTTTTTGTTTAATATAAGACAAGATTTGTTTTTATGTTGTGTTTTTAATATGAATTAAGTTTAGTATTACGAAATTCCACCTCTTATGAAGGGAATCTTCAATTTTGATGAACCAGAGCATTATCGATGAACGATAGAGACTTTGGCTTCTTAGCTTCTCATTGGAGGAATTCGTTCTCAAGGGCGCTTGAGAGATCTGGGATGCAACCGAAGGTGGCTTGGTCGATACCTGAGTCTCCTTGTCTGATGTTGAAGAAACCCTTTTCTCCCCAAGATTCACCCCAGGAGTTGGCAACGATCCAGTAGTTTTCTGAACCTTGCTTTCCCCAACCGAGGATCTTAACGGCGTGACCACCCTCAGCACCACCAGAGACGTGGTGATAGATACCTGACTTGTAGTTGAAGAAGTCAGCGTAGACGGTGAAACCGGTCTCGACTGGGCCTGATTGTTGGATGAGACTCATAAATTTTAGTATAAATATTGGATTTTTTAAAAAAATGAATAAAATTTCTCTATTAGCAGAAAAAATTTAACTAATATATTTAAAGGAGTTTCAAATTTAAATTCTTAAGAAGTTTATTATTAATTTATTTAATTTAAGATACAAAGTTTCTTTTAAAAAATTGTTATTAATGAATAATAAGAGTAAAAATAGAAAATCTTACAATCATAAACATTTAAATCATGGCTCTTCTAGGTCATACAATAAAAATAATTAATACAGCAAATAAGTTAAGATAAATATTAATAATTCTAAGCGATTTGAGAGACTTTTTATCAAGAGATAAATAACTCATTTGTAATTTTTAATTTGGATATAGTTAATTATTCAATATAGTATAACAAAAAATTAAAGCACCTTGCTAAATAAAATTTTCTTTTAATTATATTAAGCCAACTTAAATAATATCAACCAAATTTCTTTCAATTAAGACCTAATAAATGATTTCTCAAACATTTCTAATTAAAAAAACATTGTTTCAATTCTTAATATTAGTATAATTTTTACTGACTCTTGGTAGCAGCAGCACCGTTGGCTTGCTTGGTTGAACCAGCCTAGCACTTGTACTTCTTGATGGCTTGTCCATTAGCGCACTTTGATGGGCATGATGGGGCGGTTCCACTGGCAGACTTGTATGGCTCGCATGAATC
This sequence comes from Oxytricha trifallax, assembly GCA_000711775.1. Taxonomy (NCBI): domain Eukaryota; phylum Ciliophora; class Spirotrichea; order Sporadotrichida; family Oxytrichidae; genus Oxytricha; species Oxytricha trifallax. Next base: position 27,769 of record ARYC01000125.1, read on the forward strand.
TGAGGCAACACCCTTCTTCTCGAGGTATTACCAAGCAAGGTTAAGGTAACCACCGTCACAACCGTAGTTGTTGGTGTCACATGAGACCATATCTTGGGGTGAGAGGACGACGTTGACTTTACCTTATGAGGCAATGCAGAATCTGTCTGAAAGAGATTCTGAGGCAGCGAAGGCCCAGCATGAACCGCATTGAGCTTGATCTCTGATGGGGTGGACACATCCTTACCATTGGGTTCTGGAGTCGAAGGAGTCTGGGACGGCAGCGTTGATTTGAGTGAAAGCTGGGATGTCTGATGAGTGTGAGAGAACGGTTCCGAGGAGTCCCTTGATTTGAGCCTCAGTGTAGTTGGCGAATTTGTTCTCAGATACCTCAGTTGGGGTCCAGAGGGCATTTGATGATCTGATTGCGTTAACCATTTCTTAGCTGACTGGGTGAGCAGCGACGAATGATGCGGTACCGATGACGGCGAGCTTGACAGCTGTTTGCATATTTAGGATCTTGGATTTGTAAATTAATTATAATAATATAATCGATTTAGTACAAATATCCTATTTTCAAATCTAGGTATCCCATTATTTTATCATTTCCATATTATTGAGTCACGAGTCTATATCAATACGAATTTGCAAATTGCAAATAATCATTTAAAATTATAGCAAAATTAATGGAAAGTTTAAGTCAAAACAATTTTGATTTCTCACTTTCAGATTAGCTGACTTTATCAGTTAATTACTGGTGCCATACTTGCAAGTAATAAGTCCTATGCTCTATGGATGAAGAAATGGGCCTTAAATGTAACTATTAAATTTTAATTAAAAATCTTTTAATCTAGGTTCAAATTGCAGTGGCTATTTTTGTGAAGTATTAGAAAATGAATATGAGCAGACATTTTAGCATCCGGCTGATTTTCAACCGTTCCAACTTATGAGTTGGGAAAATAATATTGATGATGACAATTCAATTGAAGCTTTATCATTAGAAAATACTGTAAGCTGAATCAACTGTTAATAAATATATAGAGTTAAAGAAATACTTCATGGCAAAGAAATCAGTAGTTATCTCCAAATGTGATTGGATAGTTTCATTCAACAAATTAGTTTTAGAGATCCCCTTAAAGCTCAAGTGGAAACAACAATAGATCAAATTTATCTCCAATTACAGAGCAACTCGTTTATCTTATTTTTATAATAGAGGCACACCTTGGAGACTCTTTAAGATAAACTCAAAACTAAGCCTAAGAAAGCCCTCTAACAACTCCATAAAATTAAGGGAATTCTCATTAATTAGAGGAGTTACCACTTGAGCTTGAAAGATAGCTCAATGCGATCTCGGGAGGTTCAGTTGATGCGTAGGCTGTCTAAAATAATGAAATTTTAGGAACTATTCTGGAAATGGCTTTGCAAAGAATAAGAACCAATAATAGAGAGTTTAGTAATGCAGTCCTAACTAGAGCTTATATTAGAGTTATGGGTAAGTTACTAAAAAAATAATTTGCTTAAGTTATTCATGTAACGTTTTGATAGGAAGTAACCCTGCTCCTTCATTCAGAAGGCGAAGATTGATGTAGGATTTCGGATCACTTTACAACGATAGTCCTTAGGGTATATTTTAAGACATTATTGAAGATTACATAGAGAGGCCTGAATTACCCTCACTTGGTTCAGGAGGCTTCTTTAGCAATTAAATTGCATTTATTATAACAATATTACATTATTTTTCATCCTAAGTTTACATTGAGTAGCTAATTCAGCAACTATCCGAAAATGATATAAAGTAAGAATAACTGAAACTTGATTAATTTATTTAATAGTCGCTTTGGCACTCCACCTGCTTCAAAACAAGCAATTGAAGCTTTAAAATAATTTTAAGCTAAGGATTTTTAAAATTCCACTGCAGATTGCTGTGTCTGTTAAGAATTATTGAAAGATTATGAGGAGTCATAATCCGTTTCAAATTAAAAGAAAAATCTAAGCTAAGAACTAATTTCACCTAGGAGCAATAGACAAGTACCGAATCAGCCAACTTAAATTGAAGATAAAGATTAAAACAATAGAGTACCTAAGATTTTAGAGATGCCATGCTCACATTTATTTCATGATGAATGCTTACTTCCATGGCTAGAAAAACATATGCAATAAATTTCCAACAAATAGTGAGTTAGTTTTTTTCCTTTTTTAAATTTCTATACAAATAAATAAGGATATAATTAAGCTTAGTATGTGCTGAAAAACATAATAGTTGTCCAACATGCAGACATGAGCTGCCAACTGATGATATAGATTATGAAAATAGAAAAAGATAAAGAATTTCAGCACCAGCTTTGTCATAAACCACTTAATAAACAAATAACGCAATAAATAATAATCACTAATAAATAATCTAAAATCAAATTGAAAGGGCAGTGGGACATAACGGCTTCAACTAAAGTAATAATAATAATAACTGATAAGATTGTGAACTATATCTATCTGTTCCAACCGATACCCCTCCCACCCCTCCCAGCCTAAAACGAGACCCCCCTCCCACCCTAACTAGACCCCCCCTCCCACCCCAACAACATCCCTATTTATATGAAAATTTTTATTCTCAATGTTTAAATAATTTTCCTTCATGACATCTTGATATCATAATATTTCTTACACATAAAAAATATTATTTTTTTTCAAATTTTTATCAACCTATATAATGAAACTCTCTTTTCAATTATGGTATTTAAAAAACTTTCACTCCGTCCGTCGACTATCTTAGAACATACTCCTATAGGAAAATTAATTAATCATCTATATCTCATGGCCTTGATATAATTATACGAAAAAATAATCAACAGACAAACCCACACAAATATTAATCCTTACAATTCAAATCATTTTAATCGACAACATTCAATATAATTTCAATAGTAGTCCCATTAATTTTTATATTATATTTTTTTTACAATTTTACTGTATATTTTATCATTATAATTTTATAGCAATTGATTTTTTATGTAATATAAATATCAAAAATATTAATATAATATGTTTTTAATAAAGTATTAATCAGTTAGTTCGAATATAAATATAATTTTATTTATTTAAATAATCATTTTACATAAAAAATCAATTGCTATAAAAATTATAATGATAAAATATACAGTAAAATTGTAAAAAAAAATAATATAAAAATTAATGGGACTACTATTGAAATTATATTGAATGTTGTCGATTAAAATGATTTGAATTGTAAGGATTTATATTTGTGTGGGTTTGTCGGTTGATTATTTTTTCGTATAATTATATCAAGCCCATGAGATATAGATGATTAATTAATTTTCCTATAGAAGTATGTGCTAAAATAGTCGACGGACGGAGTGAAAGTTTTTAAATACCAAAATTGAAAAGAGAGTATCATTATATAGGTTGATAAAAATTTGAATAAAAAAAATATTTTCTATGTGTAAGAAATATTATGATATCAAGATGTCATGAAGGAAAATGATTTAAACATTGAGAATAAAAATTTTCATATGAATGGGGATGTTGTTGGGGTGGGAGGGGGGTCTGTTAGGTGGGAGGGTGGGAGGGGGGGTCTCGTTTTAGGCCTGGGAGGGGTGGGAGGGGGGGTATCGGTTGGAACATCTATCAAATAAATAATGAGTTTTATGATGAAATGTTTGAGTTGAAATCAAATAAATATATTTATTCGTAAGTAACTTGTATGTATATCCATTAATAAGAATTTCAAATTAAGCATAGAATACTTCATAATAAGAATTTTTTTAAATGCTCTTGATGGAATTACTTTAATTATTAATTTACAAAATGAAATTAGAATTTTAAATTAGCTTGTTGTTTCTTTTACAGCAAGCCTTTTTCTATTGCAAAGCTTTTGATACTTAAACTGTACTTGCCCTCCGTTGATATTTATAAGATGCCACAAATTAAAATGAAACCTTTTAAAATGAAACATAAAACTCTAATACTACCACTGGAACTGTAGAAACTCAAAATTGTAGTTTAATAATATACAGTGAATTGACTATGAGTACAGATAGGATCGGATCTGATTTGATAATCTCATACTTTGATTAAAAGTATCAGTAAAACTTGAACGGTTTAGTAACATACAAAGATGAGGAGATATCGAGTGGCAATTGTTCACTTTATTAAGCATCATTTCAGAAGAAATCCTAACTTCTTGTGTCCTTTACTTTCAATCAATCGGCTTCTATAGTAATAAAAACAAAGCAAGTTTTCTTCGAATAAACTGGCTCAAGCTCTGGATAAAATACATGCAAATCTTGTGTCGTTAATAATTAATTCTTATTTTCATAAGACTATTGTACTTCATTCACAAACAATCAGGGTGACTGCTGTACAATTGACAATACATCAATAGATTAGTGCGGATTAGACAGTATAATATGTAAAGATCAATTTAATGCTACAGCTCTGGGTATATGTGCAGGTCAATTTTTCCAATTACCTGACTAGCTTTCTAGTGTTTATTCTTAAGCGTTAAATTTGAATGGTATGATATTCTTAAATAAAGATAAAAGCACATAAAAACTAACATTCAAAAGCTATCAAACAATTAAAGATTACTATCAGTTTGTGCAAGCTAAATTTATCATAAATACCACTTTAACTGAAAAATCCAAATTGTTATTAAGAATGAACTTTGATAACCATTTGAAATTAAAGTAACAAGGAATTAATATATTTTGACATTCATATGGTAATATGACTTAAGAGTTAGTCTAAGAATAATTATATCATGCCTTTGGGATTTATGATGTTTAAGGAAATGATCTTTATAAGGGAAAATAATAATATTCTGAGCAAATCATGAAAAACATGAGCATTATGATTGTTGTAGAACCAGGCTTTTCTATAAAAGATTTAAGCATACAAATTGACTTGTTGAGTGATGCAGAGTTCGATCCATTTATCTATGAAGAAGAAGTAGAATAAATTAAAAGTTTTAAGGGTGTACCCATTGTAGTAGCTTATATTCTAATAGTTCATGCAGCTATCGCCGGGTATATCTACTATGGATACATGAATAGATTTTTTAATTAATTTAAGGATATAAGAAGAAATAAAAAGTCCAAGAGGAGCAGGAGAGATCAAATTTCTTTGAATAGTGGGGTGACAAGGAAGACATCAAAAGTATCGATAAAAAGAAAAAGTAATTAGAGTTAATGAAGCACATTCATCAATAATATCACTACGAAAAGAACAGAAAATTTATGCAAATAAACGGAGTTAATTTGGAGTCTTTGGAATCTTAAGGAGTACAATCAGACAACATAGACGATTTTGAATTTAAATAAAACTTGTAGTTCAACAATTCTTAGTAACTTAGATTGTTAAGCTAAAATAACAGAATCACCTTTGGTGCCAACTAAAATTAAATTTTGTAAAATAAAAGAGTCAGTAATCTTACTTCAATAGAACAGTAAAATGCTCTATATAATTAACAATAACGTAATCAGTCTCCTCCTGGTACTGTATACGCAAAAATAAAACCTTTCGATTAGTCATATCATAATAACTATCTTGCTAATTTAACTACTTCTCTTGGACACAATGAAAGTTCAATAATGAAAATAAACAACAGCCCTCCCTTTCGAATCGAGATGAATGATTCCATATTAATGGTTGGAGCCTCTTAAAATGCTAGCATACTCTAAGGAGGCTCAAATCAAGGTGCCATGACAATCACGATGAACGGCTTAGAGATATCTTAGGATAATATATTTGGGACTAAAAATAATCCAATTTCCTCAAATAATTTACCATTAATTAAAGAAGACCAAAATGAGGATGGAAGGTAAAAAAGTCTAGATAAAAAGAAAAAGAAAAAAAGAAAGAAAGTAAATTGATTGAGATATTTATAGAAATTAAGTTTAATGTGCAGTATATTCAATTTAGCTATCAGTATATCTATTTATAAGTTTATTTCATAATTTATTATCTAAATCACTATTTGATGTTGTTCTTGATAATCATGAGTGAAGCTTTATTTTCAAGAAACTAATCAAGCAATACTTTTGCCAGGATTTAACTTGACTCTATCCACTTTAAAATATTATCTCTCATTAATTTTGATTCCTCTGACTCATCAAGCTCCTTTCCATCTTAACCAATCAGTTTACCATCGTTATTGTCCTTTTGATCTTATTACTTGTGCATAAGAAGTTTCACGGCTTCAACAAGCTTACCCAAGTTTTAGGCCACAGTTTCTTGACCTTCAGGCATTAGGTTTTTCAAAATAATTTCAATTGAAGTTTCAATCATTGAAATTAACTTCTTGACTTTCTAGATGTCGATGTTTTTACCTTTAGAAACAGTTCCTCCCAAAACAACATTTAGCCTGTTGATTTTTAAAAGCACCTAGAAGTATTGAGAAACAATTCTTATCTAGTTTGTTGCTACTTACTAGACTTTGTTTAAATACATAGATACAAACTCTCTGTCTAGTTTGTCAGCCAACTTTAGCTAATCATTAATTTCTGTCAGAATTTTGGTTTGAACAATCTTGAGAGTTTTCTGTCTGTCTCTCAACTCAACTAATGTAAAAATTTGCTGAGGATAAAGATTCTCCTTATCAGGATTTGAATCAATGGCAAGATTCATGAGTTTTCTATCAATAGGATAAAAGCTAGTACTGTTGTCAGAGCTTTGAACTTATTAATACTACATATTTGACATCTCATAAATCTTCTATCGTTTTTACTCAGAACTCATTTCTGAATTCAACTTGTTGTATAGTATACCTTTGAATAGGTTATCAGGATCTTGTGGAGAGCAATATTTTGCTAGTCTCATCAATTCAATATAAACTTAGTTCTAATGGTGCTCATCATTAACGTTAGTAAGTTAATGCTAGTTTTATTGTTGATAATTCTAACCTTACAAATTGAACTAACCAGTTTATTAATTTGTTTGAGGTTTGAAGTCAACTCCAGTGTTTGATGTGTGTAGTCCATATTGATTCACTTGTTAAAATATGAGATAAGTAAAGCTTTATATTTTATTGCTGGTTATTTTGCTGAGTATTGCCAAATCCAGACTAGCTTGAAGTTCCTCCAAAGTTTGGCCTGATAGATTATGAACTATTTGAAGTGTTGAATCCTTGTGGTCTAAACCCTTAATTTGAAGTAGAACTTTGAAAAGTAGAAGAATTTGATCCAAAATTAGGTTTGAACTGAGATTGAGTTGAATTACCACCACTTCCTGAAGACGATGACTACCCAAAACCCATTGGTCTAAACTGATTTGCTTAACCACTTGACTGCTAACCAAAGACAGGAGTCTAGTTTGTTTAGGTGTTTGTTCCGAATTGGTTTGTGGTATTTGAAGTTTGCTAGTTAAAAGCAGGTCTGAAGTTCATTTTTATTTAAATTTATAATACAAGTGAAGTTTTTAGTTTGATTTGCTTAATAAGGAATAATAGTAGAAATAATTGAATATAATAAATTAAGAGCCTTATATTTATAATTATTAAATATGAGACAACAACTTTTAATTTTGTTATTTATATTTGAGTGTTAGTAAAATTAAATTTTTAACTACAAAGAGAAGCGTAGACAATCATTAACCCAATAATGGATGCAGCTAAGTTAAGACTGCTAGTATCCAAAAACAAAAGACATTCCATCAGAAGACTTATCAGACCAAGTGGACTTGACCCTCAGTCCTTCCTCTACGGTCGTGACTCCTAATAACTAAGAAAAAGTTTGGCAGATTATTTCTTTACTTACACAAGGCAAGTCATTCCCAAGATGGAGGAAAAAGTTGAGTTGCAACTACTTGAGAAATTCAAGAGCAGATTAGGCAATGTTTAAGAGCAAAAGGAAGTTATGCAGGCTTATTATAACAGGAAAGACAATCTTGCAAAGATGGCTGAGCCAGAAGACTTGGGAGAACCAGAAAAGAAAGAGAAGTTGCTCACAATGCCTGGTGAGGAATATGGAAGAACAATTAGCAATGCAGAGGGAGAAGGTTTGAAATATCACACATTTGAAGATATCGGTAAATACACTATATTCCCAACAAAGCACTGGCAGCGTATGTTATTGAAATTTGTATAAAATTGTGGATATATGTTCCCTACTGAATTTTTTGGAAGATTTGGTGAAGACGAATTCAACAGAAATAGCACAGTTGGAATCATGACAAGAGAGGAAGGTCTTAGACTTACTAATGATCTTTCAAGATTAACACTTCCTCATGAGAGATAAGTAGACTACCTCTCAATGATGAGATTTGAAAATACTGAAGTTTAAAATATTTTATGAACCTACTTTTTATATAAAGTTAAGCATGAAATAGTGAAAGATGAATAGAAGTTCACTGCTATTCAATAAGATTTCAGTTTGGACTTACTCGACTACATCAACACTTAATCAGATTAAGAATTCAAATTAGAATTGAAAAAATTGTTCCAATCCCCAGCTGTCTTTGATGGTTTGATCTCAATTTTAGTCTAAGAGTTAAGAAAGAAGCCAATAAGATATCATTTGTGTATTAAAGAAGCCAGAATCCAAGTCATTGACTAAATTGTTAAGGTCTTGCATCAAACCATGAAAGAGAAGAATTTGAATCCTTAATCCCTCTTTGAGATGTTCATGTTTATCAAAACTATCAATATTGACCTTCCCAAGAAAAATCTAGGGGCTCATCATGAGCTTTAAGCTAACGAAGTCCATAATTACAAACTGTACACTGCCACTTATCACAAGGTTTGCAATCATCTCTGGAGACCAGAAGATATAAGAAGAGTTTCACTACCACAATTTAAGGGAGTAAACTCAGGAGTTTTGCTATGGGGAAACAGAGGTGTCGGTAAATCTCAAATATTGACTTATGCATCAGCATGGGGTCATGAAAATAACTGGGTCGTAGTTATTTAAAATTATTCTAAACTTATGGTAAAAAATAGAAAAATCATAAAACAACTAGAACAATAAACTTTATAATTTTCTTATTAAAAACATAGTTTTACACTAAATAATAAAAATAACAAGAAATTATGATAATTATTTAATTTCTTTAGAAATTCCTTTTTTATTTGTAGTTACAATTCCTAAATGCGAAAATTACACTGACGGTAATGAGGAAATATTCAGATATAAAAATGGACTCTATTTCTAAAAGGAAGTAGCATTGAGAACTCTCCATGACTTTATGTTTTCAAATGAGAGAATGCTTAGAGAGACTGAAGTTGATATGTCTGTCTATGGAAAGATCGACATCAGTGGAGTTAGAGATGGAGATCCAGAGCCAAATCCAAGAATTTGGGATGATTAAAAACAGTGCTGGTCTGACTCATGGAAAGAGAATCTTTATGATTTTGAAGTCAAGGATTTGGAGGCAATCTACGATGAAATGAATTATAGATGCTCAGATAAACTAACAGACCCAAAAACTCTATGGGACATTGCTGAATTCGGTATTGAAAATTAAGATTTAGCCACAAACTGCTTTGGTGAGTTACTTGAACAGTTATATCACACCGACAAGTTCCATACTCTCATCGCAATTTATTTGATCAATAATGTATTTAAATCAATCTAGTCTATTTGATTTTAAATGGACGGTTATAACGATTGGTTCAAGCCATCCCAATACTTTTCTTTTAATTATAAACTTGAGTTTTAGATATGATAACTCTAACACTTTAAGAGGCAGAATCCCACCTTAAGATTTCGCCTTAGTAAGATTGTTAATGAGATTCGATGGACACTTCATGAGAAATGGTTTCAAGTTAACCAGCACAACTCACTATAGACAATTCAACCATCTCGCAACACCAGATATGCTAGGACTCCCAGAAGGATATCACGCAAGAGTTGGAAACTTAGCTCTTAACGATTTTAGAACAATGACTAAATATTACCATATTACTGGTTGGATGAACGAACTATACAGAGAACCCGAGGTTGAATCTCTCTATATGGAAACACAAGGAAACTGGTGGGCCTTCCACGAATCTTACAACAGATATCAAAGAATTCATTATTGAAAAATTGAAAAAAAAAGGAATAGATTATGGATTCTTTCATTGTTTAGAATTATAAGTTTCAAAATGGAGGGATTAAAGCTCTTCATAAAAAAAACTTCTCTATTATTTAAATTAAACTCTTACTTCAAATATAAAATTCAAAGAAATTACCTCATCATCGAGTAGAATTAGTAAAATTAACTAAATGATTATAATCAAAATAAAATGATAGGATATCCGGATTTATCTCCAACATCTAAATTGGGCATTGATTAAAAGCTTAAAAATCTCTATGAAGTCATCAGAAAGAAAAAGATAACATATTTTATTTTTTATATAAAAGGGAATATTGACAAACGATGATGATGATATGATCATCGTGAAAAACGCATTTAAAGACATTCCCGTGTTCAAAGATATACCAAATAATTTCAAAGTTGATGTAATCTATATATTATAAGCGACTTAATAATTTTGAAGAAAATATAGATTTCTATATTAATTAGATTTTTGAATAAATCTTTTGATGCTTTTCATTTATATTTAGTTAGCTAATTCTTTGGAAGCTCTAAAATTCAAGACTCATGATATTGTATTTGACCAGAGAGAATCTTAATATGTCTACATTCTTCTCTAAGGTGAAGCCTTGATCATAAATAATGAGAAGCAATTGAATATAGTAAGTATATCACAAAAGCTTTGCTTAATGTTGTTTGTAGTTACTAAAGACAAATTTTAGCACTGCAAGCACTCCTAAGCCTGTTGAAGTAGATACTTTTGAGGATTAGCTTGACCTGAACTAAATGCGTTTCAGAAAATAAACGGTTGTAGCGCCCAGATAGCTCAATTAACGATAAAAATCCATAGAAAATAGTCCAGCAGGTAAAGACACAAAGAATTAAGGCTAAACTCCTAATGAGGAGAGTTAAGCACCTGTAACGCCCGCTTGGAAAAAGAACGAAGATATCAAAATTATTTAAGTGTGCGATTGCTTTGGGTAATACTACTCACTTACAGGCAGTAAATGGCGACCTTCCTTTGTAATGGCTATCAAAGATGATACAATGATACTTAGAACTCCAGTTGCTAAGATAGATCAAATGTTAAATGTAAAATATTTTCTTCATCATTTTATACGTATTAGAAAATAAACTCATCAGAACAGCACAAGCAGTTGCTATCTTTTCTAAATTAAACTATTTTCGGTTTTGATCGCATCTCTGCTGCCGCCAGAGATAAAGTTGCGAGATGTTTTGTTGAGAAGCAATTCTATCCAGGTTAAAAACTTATAAAAGAAGGAGAATCGCAAAACTCAGCATTTATCATAAAAGAGGGTGAATGTGTCTTACTTTCAAAACAAAACCCAGTTGATGTAAAATTTACTGAAGATGGACAAGTGTATAAGAAAAACATAAGAGGTCTCTAGACTTTGAAAGAAGACAGGAAAAAGAGAGGCTATATGTCAAAAACCACGAACTAGTTCAAATTTGGAGTAAAAGGTAAATCCTAATGGGTAGGCGAGGATATTCTAATTTTTAGTGGATAAGAGACATTTTACTTCAGCGTTGTAGCAGTGGGAAAGGTAACTGCTCTTGAAATTAGTAGAATGGATATGATTAGTAAATTACCATAGCAATTTGTGAAATATCTAGAGAAGGGTTCTCTAAAGCGTAAGGAATTCGTTCTATAGAGAATGAAAAATATTAACAAAACTGTAAAGTAGATAATCAAGAATGGAGAAGACAAAGAATAGTTTGATGATGAATATGAAAGATAGAGACATTCAAATTAACAATCATAACTTATTCAACAGAAAATAATGTCATTAAATGAATCACAATCTAACAATAAAATTGGCATGAAGGACACTATAAACTTAAAGATCAATTTTGAATCAAGATCTTAGTTAATGGGTTCAGTTTAAAAGAGTAATATCTCATTGCCTATGATTCAAAATTAAAGAGAAATTAATACTTCTATTAGCAAGAATACAATATCTGACAACTTAAGTTAAAATGACCAAAGAACTTTCCAGTCGATTTAATTATTTTATTATCGATATAGAAAACTATCTCAAGAGATTAATCGCCTATAAAATAATAGTAAAATCATAAATAAGTTTAAAATTCTAAAGACATTCAAAAGGTTTACCTTGAGTAAATAAATGAGATGATAGACAAGAAGAATCTTAAAAACTATGGACTTCTTGAATTAAATGAACTTAGAAAATAATCTCAAAGTGAGTTAGGAGATATTAATAGGAAAAGCTTGAATTTAAGTTAGATATCAGGTAACTTAACTTAAATTGGAGTTGATAGATCATTTAGCAAGCATACCTAATCAATTGCAAATATTTCCAATGCTGATGCACTAGAACTAATGACCAGGAATGAAAGTGTGCAGGGTCTTTATTAAGCTTCCATTTCTCAGGATAGAACAAATAGGAAAATTGCTCTACTTAATGCTAAAAGTTTGAAACCATTCTAGCTTCACAGAAGAACAGAATTTGTTCCAGTATATTATTAAAAAGATCCTCAAAAGACAAGAAATTTCATCGCTAATTCAATTTAAATGATGAAGTTTCAAGATGATAATAACAATAATCTTGAAAGTCTAAATATGTCCAATATTTAACTTAATCAGTATGATTCCTCAACTTAGCTGAACATAAATGATCCAATAAAACACGAAGATGTCTATAATTTCTAATAAAAAGCCCTACAACCCAAGATTTATCAGTTCAGTTCTCCAGATTAAAATTTGCCTTAAATAAATTAAAGTATCTCACCAATTTTCAAGCAGAAATCTCAAATGAGAAATTACCATACTCTTGATTAAAAACTTAAAAAAGAAGCACGAGTGAAGTACGCTTCTTTTATGCTTGGTGCTCATAGGTAAATTAATGAGTTGGATAAGAGCATAATAAATAAATCTATCCATTCAAGCAACACATTTGGCAATAAATCCTAATTATAGAACTATCAATCAACTCAACTACAAAGTAACCCGTATTAGTTGAGTCAAAGCATTCAAAATAAAAGCATTAATCAATCTTACTATGGTATGATGGGTAAAAATTAAAATAATTCAGATGAGATGAGTAGAGAAAACACCCCAAATCCCTGGGAGGCTCATAAAAGAAGAGAGCTTAGGAAATCATAGATGCATACTCAAAGTATTTATTAGAGTGAATTTAATAACATAGGGGATTAATCAAGATAGTAAGCACTTTAATATCTTAATTATGATATTTGATTTAATAATTACTATTCATGGAAGTGTAAAATAACTTATATAATTTCATTGATATTTATAATTAATATTAAAGTCATTAAATTAATCAAATAATATGATAATAGTTTCAAAGGCGATTTAACTTATAGTTACTTTATATGAATTTTAATTTTTCATGATTTCTAGCAGTTAGACTGCCACTCATTTATATATTAGATGCAGTCTTAACTCTTGTCAGACTGCTGTACATTTCAGGAAAAATAGCTCTATTTTATTATGATAAATCCATTTACTATCGATTAGTCAAATTAAAGGTTCTGCTTTCTCTTTCCTTAACATTATCGATTTAAGATGTAATTAGTAATTCAGGAAGATCTTTCTAATTATCTTTTTCACTTTATATTTGGATCTTTACAAAATCCAAGTTATTTCCTGAAAGTGTAGATTCCACAACATTCTTGCTACTATGTGAAAGCTTTTAAGGAATTTTTACTTTATCATCATTTTTATATTAATCAAAATTTTGTTACAATGTTCTTTTGGATAGCGAAAGTTGAGGTGCATATACTTTGGTGATTTAGTTGTTTCTTTTATTGAAAAAATTTTCTGATGATGATTGTTTTACAATGGATATTATGCTATTATGTAATATTCGATAAAATATTTTAAATAAAAATGAATTGGCAGTAACTTGAAAAGTATAATAATGTTACCCCTCAAAAATTAAGTATATTTAAATCTTTAATAAATGAATTGCCTGTTATTTTTATAATGCAGAGATGTTGATAAATTTTCAATATCTTATAATCATAATAATATAATAATTCATTTATTTGCTAATAATGATTTCTTTGAATCTGAAAAATCATGGGTACTCGAAGCTAATACTTGGTCATCGTTTTAAGGTTATTAATTCTAATTTAAAGGTAAATTTTAATTTCTAGAAACTGAGTCTTTACTTTATTAATCCATAATATTAATTAGATTATTCTCGCTAGTCTTAAATTGAAATAATAATAAAATAATGCTAAATAATCTTCTGATTATCTTTGTTTCCGCCTGGATTTATGGATGCTCGTCCAGTCATAATCTACTTCAAATTGAAAACTTGACCTCTCTAAGTATTCTAAAATCTTTAAGAGATTTATTCTTCAATCAATCCACTTTATTTGTAGGACAATTTACTTCTTGAAGTGTTATTTCTAAAAGAATGTGCTGCTGTGGAAATTTACCTATCAGTCAAATATCCACCTCGATTTGATTTCAAGTTAGAACTAAACAGCTTTTTGTCTTCTTAATTATATAATTCTTAGAATCTTTGTGTGGTAGAGTGATTATCGTTATTTTTTATATTAGAAATTTTTCTTATAGAAATAGGTTCTTAGATTTACTTTGATTTTAATGGCGCTATAAAATCAACCTGATCAATTTCCTCTTTAATAGGCAAAGATAGTTTTCTTTCACTCTTTGTGAAACTTTTAAGATTTTCCTGAGATTAAGTTAAAATGAAGTATTTTTTTAAAAGTATAAGTTGAATAAATAATCATTAGATTTATAACTAGATTAAGTTCTCTTAGACAGCATAAATTTATCTTTTAATGTGAAATTTTTAATTTCTGAAAATTCATTTCTGGTAGTTTTACTTGGGTTTAAATCCTAAGTACCATATAAGTCGTTAATAGTCACTTCTCTGTTGTATTTCCCTCCTGCTTCACTTGACATCGTAACATACAAGAAACAATCTTCAATTAAAATGGCATGATCAATGAGAATTATTAGCAAAGAAATTGCTAATAATTAGATTTTATCAGTTATAGTGTTTAACTTAGCTTTTGATGGCTTATTGTCTTCATCCTCTTTCAAGTCATTACCTCCAAACAAACCATTAGCAACGACTGGCCCATTATTTCTAGGTGCTACATTTCTTGTCTCTTCAACAAAGCTTGGCTCATCATCGCCGCCAAACATAGCATTCTTTTTTCTAGCATCTCTCCAACCTCCTTGAGATTGAAATAGGGATTTAGATCCATAGATGTCATCGTCGTCAACTTGCTGTTTCTGCTACATTTAAGGTGGAGGCGGCATCATATTTGGGGGAGGCATCATATTAGAGGGAGGTGGCATCATATTAGGGGGAGGTGGCATCATATTGGGAGGAGGAGGCATACCACCTGGGGGCATCTATTAGCCATCTTAACCTGGAGGTTTGGTTTAATTTCCTGCCATCATTGAGAAGAGAGAAGGAGCGAATTCTCTATTTTGAGAAGGATCTACTTTTCGCTGTTCTTATTGCATCTCACCTCCTGGAGTTGGCACGTTCATCTGAATGTTTTAAGTAGGAAGTCAATAACACAATTAATTTATTTTACACCTGGCAAAAAATATTTACTATAATGTATTTTGAAATATTTTTTTATGAGTGGTGGAGGAGGGGGAATAAATCCTCCAGTTACTGGAGGAGGCATGTTACCCGGTGGGGGAGGTATGAAACCTGGTTTTGCCATTCCACCTGGTGGAGGTGGAATATTCATGGGAGGAGGGGGTATGCCACCGCCTGGTGGAGGTGGAATATTCATGCCCATAGGTGGAGGTGGAGGCGGTGGAGGGATATTTCCAAACATCCCTGGTGCAGGTGGAGCATTGATATTGATTTGCATCTGATCATAATAAGCTTACTAAGCTTATCTCATTTCCTCTAACTTAGCTTGTTCCTCTGCATTTTTCTGAATGGCTTATTGTTCCTACATTTTATCTTACTCCAATTGCTCTTGCTCTTCTTTATGAAGATCCAATTACTCGATATCATCACCAAGATTACCAATGTAGACCATGCCTGCATATGGATGCTTTTGATATTCTAATGATCCGATAACATAAGGCAACTTAATCATGGCGTGAGTTCCCAGATATCCCTTCTTTCTGATATCTTTAGTTTGAGTCTCTGCAAGAGTTTGCTCTTCGTCTTTCCCCTCAGATTTATCTTTGGAGATTTCGTTGAATGCCAACTCTAAAGCGTATGCTAGCTTCTCATCTTCCGATCTCACATCCCCAAACATCATATGAATAAAATAAAGTCAAAAATATATTAGCTGGTTGTTCTTCTTCTTAAGGTTGGTTTTGCAGCTCAGTTGCATCTTCTACAACCTATATATAGATTTAACTAAATTTGAAACTTCTTGATTAAATAGATTTCTTCTGAATAATCCATTATAAACATTTATTTAACAAAATCTCTAACATTCTACTAGTCTTTTACTTACATTTTCTATGAACTTGTTGAAATTAATAGCATTGAATGCATTGATAGAATTGTAAAGTGTGGTATGCGCCGCGTTAATAGCTCGACTCAGCTCACTCATAGAATTATGAATGAGATGCGCACTGCCCACGACGTTTTCCTCCATAAACTTCAATTTGTCGAAAAGCTTCTCATCTGAAGCTAGGTTCCAATTAGATTTTTCGCCTTGGAGCTCTTAAAAATTTGACATTTATATTATAATCTAGCACAGAGAATTATAATAAATCCATATAATTTAGTTATATCTTTAAGGAAATTTTGATCGTATTCAAAAAAATATTGTCAAGTTACTTTCAAGAAATTTAATTGCATTACAAACCAAAATAAATTTCTAGATATAGTTAAATTAAACTTTAAATTGTTTCTTGTAATTGAATTAAATTTGCTTAATAATGGCTTTTTAACTTTCTGGTGATGGAATCGTTGAAAATCTTTATCACTTGCTTTGGACTAAAGATTCTATGTTTCATAAGAAAGCCAAAATTCCCATACCTCATACAATTATTTACAAATTTGAGTAGCCTGCTCATTGGTACTTTACCTCTAAATAAGGGGAGCTTATGAAACGCCGTGGCTAAAATTTAAGTGTTAAGGAAATTGAGAACGAATTTCTTAAGAAAATGTCAAAAAGTGGCATCGTTGCATACTATATTTATAATAAAAAGGAGAAGAATATTATTAGTGTGTTAAACAAGTAAGACTAAAGGGAACGAGCAAGCTAAAAAACAGCCACTGGAGAGTATGAAAGTAGGACTGGGTAAGGGGGAGGCAACAAGAAAAACAGAAAAGAGATGGTTGACGAAATACATGAATTTATTGAGAATTAAAACGATGAATTAGACTAAGCTTATATTGAGAACAAAGAGAAAAATGGAGATTAAAGTCCTGAGACGATATTTGAATTCCTTGATTGAGAAAAATTTAGTAAGAAAGTAATGATTCTTAAATGAATTAAAATAGTTGATTTCCTGTACAACAGACCCAAACCATATGATGGAATATTGTAAAAATTCATAGACCCCTCAGGTGATTATAACAGTAAGATAATCAAAGTTTTAATAAATGTCAGACTAGATAAGAGTGATTTGGAGTCCTAAGATAGTCTTGTTTGAAAAGAAAGTGAATAAGTGCTGTTTGTGGAATATATTTTATTATTTTAATAGTAAAGTTGACATTTATCAAAGAGGCATCACATTTGAAGGTCATGACTTTTATTCTGACTATTGTAAACATTAAACCTTATTTCATTATATTTTTAGAAAGACTTTAAGGATCTTAAATTTGTGAAACAGCTTAAAAACTGACTGAAAAAATAGCTAAACATCTTTCAAATGTAACTTTTGACAAATGTAGGATTTCCCGTCTAGTTCTACATTTCAAAACAGATCGAAAAGACAACATCAAATTTCTTTGGTGTTCTTCACTAAGAGTTGAGAATGACAAGGATTTTCCACCTACTTCAAAGTTTATGAATAATGCTCCACTGAGACTTGATTCTTGTCTTTAAGTTACTGAATAAGTCAGATAAGTTATTGCCATTGATAAGTCTAAACCTTTTGGGCTTTATAAAGAATCTATATGTTACAGCTGCTTTAAGCCCATTGAACCTGATAAACTCTATCCTATTAAGTACTCCGTGCTGATAAAAGATCATGAAAAGAGAAATAATCGCAAAGATATTATAACATTGCAAACTGAGGATTATGAGAGTAATTTCAAGTTGATGGAGCATCAGCGATTCTTGACTATCCAGGGTCCACATGTTATTCCACCAGAGAAATCAGGAATTATTAAATTTGATGCCCCAATCCCTGAAAAAGAATTGCTTATTCTAGAGAGAGCTTAGACGCAGTAATCAGCGATGATTCCATTTATTATAAGAATCTTGCATCCCCGACTGAAAGCTGATTAGTACGTTGATCTTTTAAAAGACGTTTCTTTTCTATCTAGAGTAGCCTACATCTGTGAAGATTGTTTCAGAATTTTTTATGAAATTATGAAAATTTAACAATCATTAGTTAGATTCAAAATCAAAAACTATATCAACTGTTCTATCATCAATCTGTACTTCATCGCTGAGGTATTTCGCTAGATTTATTTTATCCTCAAACTTAATCTTGAATTCTTGCTTATTGCATTTTTATATTATGCTTTCAATCATACTCATAATTACTCCATCAAATTGTTTTGATTTAATAAAAGTGTCATTATTAACATAAGCCAAAGTTGCTGACAATTAGTTTAAAATTGCTGATTCTGGAGGATCAATCTATAGGCTTTTTGAAGTTGTGATTATTTTGCCTAGAACGTTCATAAGTTTCATATTGGCTCTAAAATTGCTTGGCTGTAAGAAGCTATTATAATCAACTATCAAGTCAAAGCCTACATCATCTGTTAACTCAGCTGCTTTGCTTTAGATATTTTCAGTAGGAGTAAATATTAAATTCAGCTCAGGATATCTTTCTTGTAGCTCTCTCTAAACTTCATAAGAGTCTACAGTTGTAGCTATAATCCCCACACCTGCATTAGTAAGTATTTCAATAGCAATTTGAGATTCAATTAAACTGCCATCAAGAATCAAAGCTGCCTAGGTATTGAATTTATTCACATTTAATTGATAAAATAGAGATTGATACACAATCATGCCATTTTTAATCAAGTTCAAATAGCTATCAAATTACTTTAAATCAGGATCTTCTAGTTCAAAAGTTACATACTAGCTTCTTTCTAAGGAAATATTTTGCCCAGTATATTAATTATCAATGTCAAAGTTTGATGCATCTACTCTTAATGATTAAGGAGAACGCAAAAGATATAAATTATAGGTTTATATCTTCTCAGAGATGTCCTAACTTTATGATGTTATAATATCCTATTTTTCCTCATCAATCTAGTGTCCAATTATCAATGATGTCTGGATTGAGATTTGGTTATCTGTTTTACTATCATGAGATGCAGTTGAAAAAGAATCAGCAATCAATATAGAAGGTTTTATTATTACAAACTCTTAAAATTTTTCTCCCTTACTTCTCCCTTTTTATTCCATGTTATTTGCAATTAGAAACTTAATCTTTATTATTAATTGTGATTTTAAATTGTCAATTTCATAATACTTTGAATCTTAGATATTCAAATTTGAAGGGCTGTAGATTTTCTTTATTAATATATATCTAGGAATACAACTTAATAAATATGTCAGAGACCGAACACAAGCACGACGCCAACTGCAACCACGATCACGATCACGACCACGATCACGAAGGTAAGTTTCAATATTCAATTAAACTAACTCTCTTCTATAGAAATGCCAGATCTCGAGAACCAAAGTAAGCGCTCTTGAATATAGTCGTATAAGAGATCATCCTGACATTAGGGTTAACAATCGAATGTTCAGGATGAATCATGAAAATAGCATGGTCAATCATTCATCACATATTTAGATTTTATCAGTAATCTTTGATTAGACTGATAGAAATATTATGTGTTGATTGAGTGCACCATGCTTTAACTGCTTGTTATTCCAGATTTTAATGATTTTATGTAGCTGAGGAACAAAAGAAGCTCAACAGAGGTGAGAAGAAGTGCAGAAAGTCACTCATCAAGCTCGGCATGAAGCAACTCACTGGAATTACCAGAGTTGCCCTTAAGAAGAGAGACGGTCTCATCTTCGTCATCAACGACCCAGAGGTCCTCAAGAGTGGTACCAACGAGAACTCATATGCCATCTTCGGAGAGCTCAAGCTCGAAGACCCAAACAGCAGACTCACCCAAAAAGAGGCCAAGAAATTCGCTGAGGGTGCTAAACCAACCGAATCCACCGCTGCCAAGGAGGAGGACAAGAAAGTCGAAGACGACTCAGTTGCCTTGAGTGAAGAGGGACTTACCCCCAACCACATCGACATGGTCATTGAACACACCAAGTGCTCAAGAAACGCCGCCATCAGAGCCCTTAGAGAGACCAGCGACGATATGGTACAAGCTGTCATGAGACTCACTTCTTGAACAATCAAGTTTCTAGATAAAAAGCTAATAGCCCCTAATATTGTGGAAAGGTAATTAATGAAGATAATTTAATTATTAAATACATTTATTATTCCCATACGTTGGTTTGATTTGATTTTCTATTTTATTCTTAGATTAGTATTTTTTAAGAAGAACCTTCCATTATTTTCAATAAATATGTAATTTTATAAACTCTTTTAGCAAGATAAGAAAAATTAGAGATTAAGCAGCCATTACGAACTAGAAGTTAAATTGAATTAGTCCTTTCAGGGAGTTTATACATTTATTTTTTTAAATCTTAGTAATTTTAAATTGTCAAAATTCTCTCTTTGCCAACAATAATGCTTAATAATTCTAGTTTGTGAAGAATTCACCTGTAAATAATAACCTCTAAAATATCACTCATCAATCCTATATTTATTCATATCCATATACAATCATGAATTATGAACCTAAATCTTTAAATAATCTTAAATAAGGATTCATCAATTAATTTACTTTCATTTAATTTGTTTTTCAATTACCCATTAATAGATTTTTTGCTTTTTCATGCTTATTTACTTTCATTAGAATTTTAAGCAGCTGATGATTCATTGGTATCATGATTACTATCTAAACTTTAAGAGTTTTGTTTTCCCTAGCTATGAATGCTGAGATTTTACAAGTTTTAAGGATTGAATAAATCAATTGGATTCATGCCTGACCTCAAATGTTAATCGTAGTGCTGTCTTGGAACTTGATTAAAAGGTTGGGTTGGGATCAATTACTGAATAACTGGAACTTTTCCATAGTTTTCAAGCTAATCCATAGAATAATGAGTCAAGTAATAATTAAAATAAAATGTAATAAAGTACTTATATGAGAGCGATCTAGTCAACTCTTGATATCTGTAGAGTCCCAAAGCAAAGAACAATGAGGTAAATGTAGTGTAAAACAATGATCTCTATAAGAACTTAAAACCTCGGTCTGGTGCTTTACTTATCTAAGTACTGCAGTAGAAGTTCACTGGGAGCGAAGATAGAATTGCCAAAAATCCCCAATTGTATATTCTATTCACATGTTTGTACTATCTTTAATCCTCAGGCGATAGAATTTGTTAATAGTGCTTATCTAACACCTCTCTGAATACTTTCGTTCTAAAGTTATTGTACTATTCTAATTAAATAAAAAATAATTTATGAGTAATGACTTTAAAATTCTTATTTATGAAGTTATATTGGTTTAGGCCCACTTAGGCTTATTACTGATCTACAGGTGTAATTCCTTAATTGAAATCTTATCCATATTGTTGAGGGACCATCTGCTATTATAACTGTTAATGCTAAGGAATACCTAAAGGTTAGATTGGAGATTACTGTGGATATATTTGGGGTTGATATTGTGGTACTGGCTAATTTTGATAAATGGGATGAGTCTGCAAATTTGGTTAATAATTGCACCCATCCATTTTAATAGATTTATATTTTATCTAGAAAATCTTAAAGCAAGTAATATAATTTTAAAAATATTTTACTATATAAAAATTAATTTTAATTTTGAAAGTGTATCATTCATAATCATAATTGACATTATTTTTTTAAATAATATTAATCTTCAATTTTTTCTTCTAATTTAACAAATTTTTTAATTGATAATTTTTTTAAAAATGTTTAGTGTAAAGAGAGATTTTGGATTTTAATAGAAATGAAAAATATAAAATGATATTTATTTTTTTATTTAATTTTTATGAATAATTAATTTCCACCTTTTAGATAGTTAATAATTTGGATTCATAATTTATTAAGGATTTTACATTGGTTAACCATACTATTATTGCTAGTAGAACTATTGTTAATTTAAAGGGTTTTAGGGGGTGTGCATTTGTTAAGGAACATATTAACCTGGCTAATACTAGTTATGTTGAGCTGGAGCTTTTGGTTAATTGTATAAATTTTGATTGAACTGTGCCTAAGGATGCGATTAAGTTTAAGGAATAAAGCTTGTAGGGACATGATTTGGTTGCTACATTTAGTTTTGACTTTAATATTGAGGATATAAAGGTTATGAGGGTTGTTAGAACGATTGAGGTTTGTGAAATCCATCAGTTTGAATGAAATAAGGACTGTCACTCAAATTGTAATGCTAAGAAGCATTGGTAGAACCCTGTTCTTATTAATAAGATTTGTTTCTATCTTAATTTTCCATTTTAGATAGTTAGATAAAGTGTTAGGAAATAAATATTAAGGGTAAATATAATTCTATTTAATTTTGCTTATAATTACTTGTCAGAAGTAAAAGAAAAAGTTACTTCAAAATTCACGTCTTTTATTGGGTCTCTAATCCATATCTTAGGGTGCTATTTTATGTCATGATATATCCCTATGAAAATCAATTTTCTTTCTAGTTAAAAATAATAAATAGCCCTAGCATTATTAATTTAACTATTCTAAAATATCAAATAACCATTTATTTGGAAAACAGCTACTCATCAGAAATTGTCATTCGACAACGTCCGGAAACAGATCCGAATTAATTTCCATTTTAATTGAAAAATTATTTATTAAATTAATAAAATAATTAAATTTTAAATTTCAAACATTTAACAAATTAACTATAAATTCTCAATTGAGAAAAGCCACTCTTTTTTTCTTTTTCAATTAATAGAGTGTCTGGATAGTTACAAAAATTATTATAAATTCTAATAGTTTAAAGGAATTTTAAATTTAAAGAATTCTATAGGAAATTTTATGAAAAAAAAAACATTTAAATACTATTCGGTATGTTTGATTTACCATTAATATTTTATTATTTACCATTATATTGCTTGTAGTAAAAAATAGATGGTTCCTTGTTTTAAATTAGTAATGAGATTTTATCTAAAAAAATATTAAATTAAAAATAATGTTGTTTAACTTGTTTTACTAATAATGATAAAGCCATTGCTATTTGATTTTTCGAATAGAAAATTAACCTTTTTACGTATCTTTTGCCTAAACTATATATAATACAGGAATATTAATATTATCGATATAGGCAGAATTATAAGTGATAATATTCCTAATGTAAAAGCTGTAATTTTAATGGAACATCTGCATTTTCTAGCTAGCCTTTCCCTTAGGTTCTGCTTATTTTGAAGCTGTTTAAAATTGAAAATTTTATAGGGGGTAATTACATGTTGTGCAAAGCAGATTTATTGAATAGTAGTCTATAATAAAATAAAAAATTAAGAATAATTTATTAGTTTTATAAAAAAAAGATTTACCATAAAATGAATAGTGCGTCAATTAATAAAAAGTCATCTAAATAATAAGCATATTAAAATTATAATGTAGAAAATTTTTTTTATTGCGATCGTTTTGCAATATCTATCATTTAAAAATATTAAGAGCTAACCAACTTGAAGCTTTCTACTTTAATGTTCTAAATTGAATTTTGATTATTTGTATAATAATTACCATTATAATTTTTGTAAATAAGAACAGGTACTAGGAGAATAGCTAATATTGGGACTACTAAAAGGAATAGCATCATAATTATAATCATTTTAACAAGTTTGAGTTAGGCAACTGAATTGTCAGGTTTAAGTTGCTCTATATTAGTCAAACATTTAATTTCAATCTGAATTCTTACTTTTAGGATTAGAGCTTGCAGCACAAATAAAAGCGTGATAAGGAGTCATATGACTAGTTTCAAAGGTTTCTCTGCAAAATAGGCAAAAGCTCTTCATACAAAAAGTGCAAGTTAGATGATTGCATTGCTTAGCTTTCTCTATGAGTTTATTGCACTCTGGACACATTTATATGGTCTTACCTCTTGCCGCTTATTTATACTTCTATTCCAGGTCTTATTTGCAAGATAATTCTTGATGCCAAGGTTGTCTTGTTAGTAAGCAAAATTCATAAAGACAATAGGTGCACTGCACTTAGAATTCATTCGGTTTAGCAGTTATGGGCATGCAGCATTTCTCATTCGAGCAATAATAAGTATGCGGGAGTAGAGCAGTTTAAATGTTTGGGGGGGGGCAACACCTGAACCAGTAAATTATATTCATATTTCTACCTCCTTAAAAGCTCTATAAATCATGATTAAGGTCAAAAAAGAGTCATTAAACATGAATAGAGCATTGAAAATAGGTATAGACAACTCCATCAGGTCCATATGATCAAGTTTATTTATGAAATAATCATAATAAAATACGATTTTGTTATTGATTTTTTTAAAAGAATATTTTGTAATATTTTCTTGAATTTTGATATAACTAAGTGTTATACAAGCTATATACCAACAAGTGACACATTTAAGTTTATAAATACACGCTAAACTCGTATTAAGATATACCTCTCATGTATTAATTGTGTCACTTGTTGGTATATAGCTTGTATAACACTTAGTTATATCAAAATTCAAGAAAATATTACAAAATATTCTTTTAAAAAAATCAATAACAAAATCGTATTTTATTATGATTATTTCATAAATAAACTTGATCATATGGACCTGATGGAGTTGTCTATACCTATTTTCAATGCTCTATTCATGTTTAATGACTCTTTTTTGACCTTAATCATGATTTATAGAGCTTTTAAGGAGGTAGAAATATGAATATAATTTACTGGTTCAGGTGTTGCCCCCCCCCAAATGTTTGATCTAAATTTCTTCATTTTCTTCAATAATGCTTAATCCAAAATAACTTGCATGATGAAGCTATTTGGTATTTGTTTTTTGCAAAAAACACAGTCAAAGTTGTGAACTTAGCCATTTTATATTCTAAACGCAATGTATTATTGTAAGCATATTTAACAATAAAGGTGTCCACATTCCTTCAATTACAACATTTCTCTCCCTTATTTAAAAAAAATAACTTCTAAACTAAGTAAGGTTCTTGGGGTGTTAGAAACGGAAAAAGACTATTGAGGAGTGTCTAAAGATGTAAAACATATAGCACAACTAGACATTTCCTATTAAGTTCTTGAGACTTCATCTATCTTCTAGGTAGTTCATAGTTTTCTATCTGCAATCTCCTTTCTAAAATTTGCAGCTTTTTATTTCAGCTTCTCTGCTCCTGAAGTCTAATTAAAATAGTTCATTCCTGAATGCTACGGTGTAAGAAACTTGCTTTTAGCAAGCTGCCTCGATTAGTTCTAAGGAACCACTAATTACTCTTCTTGTCTTAATAAATTGACTGTTTCCATAAGCCGTTCTTAATTTTCATATAAAAAGTTCTCTTGCTCATTATTCTGGATGCTACTTTGTAATGATTGATTGCTCATCATATGTCTATACTCGGTCTCTTTAAAGATAGTCTGCTCATTGAATCTGAGTTATACTGCCAGTAAGTCCAAATTGAAATCTTAACTGTGGTCATCAAGTGGCAACATACAAATCATGCATTTCTCATCTTCACTGATTGGCTTTGAACTTGCTGATCTAAATAAAAACTTAAAATTTTCAATGAAAATAATAAGTAAGTATTATGACAATTATTTACAAATATACCAAATGAAATTTTTAAATTCAGTTTAATAAAATTTATTTTTATAGTGCATTATAAAATAATATTATGATGCAATTTTTAATGTAATTGAATTAATGTAGTAAAAATATTAAACTTGACACTCTTTTATATTTCTCAATGGATATATTAATTCATTTTGTAGTTCAGATGCTAAATGCACATATGTTTTATTTGTTTTATTTATGCTAAAATCTGTTTTGTCGATGAAATTAGTTTAAAGGAAAGATAAATAGTCTAATTCATTTTATAAATAAATTAAAATTTGATATACAAAAAGATTAATTTTGAATTTAATTATTTTCTTTAAAGTATAATTTGCTTGAAAAATTACATGGCTCCTCGATAAAAAATAATTTATAAATAAAAAGTCTTTCTATAGCAATTTATTGGTATTAAATGATTATGCTTCTCTTTCATTTGAAGATTCCTTTTTACTAGAGGAAAATCTGTTCATTCCATTTGAAGGATTAATTGATCTAATTGTTTGCTTTTTTATTATAAATTCCTAGTTCTTTTTGTTGACATCTGTTTTAGTTCTTGAGAAATCGTTTAATTAATCATGAATGTTTGCAAACAAAAACTTAGAGAATTCTTCCCTTGTTTTATCAGAAGTATCTCTTATTTGAGTCTTTCTGTGCTTCATATTCGCTTCATATAAAAATAAAACAATCAGTTTAAAGTTTAATTTGGATAGTATTTTGGTTATTAGTAGGTATATGCTCTTAAATTTCTAAGTTTTACTTTAAAGTAGGGTCCATAGATTATGGACTATTTAGCAAAAGATTGTTCGTGTGTCTATGATAAGTATAGTTTTCCATAATGTCTTGATTAGTATGATCCAAGAAGTTTCTCTAGGTGGCTTCCATGTCTAGAATTTGATCTTCATTGATCTGAGTTCGGGATTTCTGTTCCTCGTCATCAATGTGAATATTCGATCTCATAGCAAGCATTTCTGTTTTCTATAAGTTAGGGTGACTTATCATTGAGAGTGCACTTTTATGGTAAAAATGATATGAAAAAATATAGTTATTACTTTTATGTCTCTCTTAATGAGAGAGTAGCACACCTCCTTCATAGGTATTAAAGATTATACCAACTTCTTCTTACATCTATAGATACTTCTTATTATTTATAAGAATTTTATTGGGATAGACGCATATCTGTTTTTCTAAATCTTCATCTGATTATATAGCTTCATTATTCGTAATATGTTCCTTCCTAATAGTCCTATAAGACTGCATCGTGAAAATATTTTCATTAATTTGCTTCAATGTCTTTCTAGTTTATTTTTTCCTACTTTTCATGCAAAGCAGGCAAAACTAAGCTTAATGATTTTAGCTTCTAAGCTCTTCAAATTCAGATTCCATATGAAACTATCTTGGAGATATGAATTAGTGCTCCATCATTTTATTGGTATTTAAGAGTAGATAGGGCAGGCATTCTTCTACAGTTCTCGCTCCTGCGTAAAATATAGCCCTTTCTACTTTCTCATCTTTAAAATCCATTTCGTATAGCTTTATAATAAGCAACTTAACTTTTGTTGTTTCATCTAAGTATTTCAAGTAATCTTCTTTTGGTTTGAATGGAGCCAGATGAGGATCTATGAATATGAATAAAATTTTGATTTTATATATCAAACTATTATTAACGCTTTAAGGGTTAATCTGAAATGATTTAAAAATATAGTTTTAGGTTTTAAAATATCATGGATAAAGAAGGAAAATACTCAGTAAAATTTTAATCTATTTAGAAAGGAAAATCTAATCTTAGGAATTTAATATATAAAATTCAATTTTATGTATTAAATTTTTAGGATCTATGCCTTTATTTGCTTTACTTTAAATGATATCTCTAATTTTCCTCTTTTAAATTTGAGGCTCTTTGAACGTCCTAATCGACAAGTGATTTCTCTGAGGACTTTACTTTTTCGAAATTAATTAGGAATATCTATTGAATTGCGTGTTGTGAGTCGCCAGATTATGCTCAGTTGTCAAATAGTTCTTATTTATTGGCAAGCTACTTTTTTATGAAGGATTCTTGTTACTCATTACACTAATCCTGTACTTGGATTTTTAATCCTTAATTGTGTATGAATGCTCAATTTTCTCAGGTTTGTGTAGCTTCCTCTTATCTTTAGTTTTCATTGTATAAACACTGTAGCTTGAGTCTTTCCTACCTTTTATAATCGTGATCCTCTAGGGGCCTAAGTAAGAGGACTATAGCTTATCTTTGGAATTGTTCTATTGTAATCCTGATCTTGATTTTTAGTAATTCATCAACTGTCCTTTAGATTGGTCAATGTTATTGTTGTTAAATTAAAGAGTCTAGTTATTGGCATTGAGATAGCTTATTGGTGATAGCAATTAATCTTGTGCATTATTTATTACTACATTGGGTATTTGATGCTATGTCTGCAATGTTTTCATTTCTCACTTATTCGAAAATTATGCTCTGCTTCCACCTGACTATTCATCGAATTCCTGTACTTAAATACTACTAAAAAATACGAAATTTTGTACTTTTATAGTGGAAGATCTTGACATTTGATCTTATTACTGATGATCTTACTACAAATTCCCAACTACTTTATGCTTTTAATTAGGTATTAAACTTTTTATTTTCCTTTCTTCTATAATTTTAACGTTTGAATACTTATTGAAGTTAACTGTATACTCTGGGGTGTCTACTAATTAAAAAGTTTATATATAATTAAGATAAACTATCAATATATTTTGACTCATAAATGGAGTTACTTGACTATTCTTTTTGTGATATTTTAGCTTTGTTTTCATAGCTACAGTTTGTAATTGATTCTAGTTTCCAAAAAATGTGTTTTTCATAAGAAAAGCATTATAAATTTATAAAACAAAAGGCTTTTCATAGCGCTTGTTTTTGGACTATCAACTTTTTAGTTTGGACTACTGGCAAGCCCAGGTGTTTAAATTTCATAATCACTTAGCAAATAAAGTATTATGATTTATTTTAATGTCTAAAAATACTCCCTTTAAATTTTTTATAAATTCACTTCCATCTTGTTCTTCATTTAAATTTGAATTTTTATAGTTAATCTGATCCCCTATATCGAAATTGCTCTCTTTACTTATCTTAAAATTGGCTGTAGGGTGTTTTTTGTAATATTTGACATAATTCCCTGAGGCTACTCTGTCTGGACTTAGATTAGTAATCATTTTTATAATGAGAATTACAATTATTAAGAATTAAATATTAATGAAAGGGGTCAATGAAACAATTTAGAAAAGAGTTTTAATAATATAATTAGATTTATAGAAAAGATTTGAATAATTTGGATGTTATTGTTTAAATGGATCATTTATTTTAATTTGTTATATTGCTAGAATCAAATATTCTGGTTACCGCAATAAAAATAATTAGAAATGCCATTTCATTTTTAATTTGCAATAATATTACTAAAATATAGATCAATAAATAAAAGTAACAAAATATTGGCAGTAACTTTTTTCAAACAGATCACTAAATATTAACTAAACTTCATAATTGCTAGCACATTTTAATCACATCATTATAAAAAGATTATAGAAAAACATTAATTTCGTGAATTAAAAACTTAGTTTTAATGCCAAAGCTGAACTCGATAAATCTTCACTTACATTTAAATAAAAGAGTTACTTAGATAGCAAACTGCTGTAAACAATTTATTTTTAAATGATAAAACAATCGCATATTAAATTATGCAGATTAATTCAATTTACTTGTTACTCTGTTAACTTATCTTAGTTTAATTTCCTCAATTCAATTATACTTGTACTATAATAGTTTATTTTTCCGCTAAATTTACAAATACAAAAAACAGGAAGTCTATATTTCAATCTTTACTATGGATCTATAAATATTGAGGCCTGCCACTAACTACGCAGAAGAAATAGTTTCGCATTCGTCATCCCAATCCCATGCAAACTTGTTGACCATCTCAGAGTATGATTAAATTCAAAATCGCCTAGAGGATAGTTATAAAATATTAGACTTGGTGAAAGATGCACTATCTAATCCTGATAATATGGAGCAATTGAGGTAGAAACTTGAAGATAAGCAAAATGAGCATGCTACACTTAGAGTTAAAGTTATACGCAAACAAAAACAAGCTTATATACTATAGTTAGCTATTAGTTGTAAAAAACAAAGAAGTACTTATTAAAATCCTGAATTTAATATATTACTATTTAAAAGGTACAGTAAACATATTTACTATTTAGAAGTACAGCATTTTAACATTTTAATTTATATCTCTTAAAAACAAGCTTAATCTATAACTAATCCAAATTTATCACTTCACATCTTCAAAGTCGAATTTATTGACATTGAATAGAAAGGCTATGCAATGATAAAGCATGCTAAGTCAAAGACTTTCCAACTTATTGAAAATTAAAATTACCTCATGGATTAAATGAAATTAGCAGTAAATAAAAGAGCTTAGATTGTTGTATCTACTACTTCAATCAGCGTGATTAGGTGAGTTTAGTAAAAAATTTTAACATTAATTATTTTTCATAGAGAAGAGAAAGAGGAAACATTTACAGTGGAGAGTTTAGAGCTAAGCCAGAGAGATGAAGAAGAGGAGGAATATCGCAGATAGCAGCAATTTCAAAAGAAACCTATTTAGAATAGGAATTATAACAACTACGATAGCGACTACGAAAATTAGATTGGATAGAACTATTTGGGAGGAGTGGACTTGAATAGCTTAACAAATTTCTAAAGTACTAAGCAGATCATTTAAACCTGTGAAGAAATGTTAAGTGAGGATGCAAACGAGGAAAGCGACAAGAAACTTTGGAACTTTAGGGAGTTGTTGACATGGCGTCTCCCAGATCATTTCTGCACAAATCTACCTAAAAGTGGTAATAACATAAGAATGGGTAATGATGGGTTTGTGTTCACAAATCAGATCAATCTTTATAAGCTTGAACTGATAACTAATAGATTGAAGGAATAAAGAGTTAGTTTTTGTGGTATCGTTAGTCATGTTAAGCAAAACGTAAGTTATTATTGTGTGAAATGTTTGATATTATCTTATCTTGTCACTTGCTTTTATTTATACAATTTATAATATATAAAAGAACTGAAAGCATTTTGATTCATAATCTAGCCTCTATTAAATATCATAATATAATATATTTAAGGACTGCAAATAATACATAACAAATATGTAAACCTTCGAGTATTTAAAGATATATTAGAATCTCTTAACTAAGTTTAGCTTTTTATCTTATACGAGAGTGCTTCAGGGTACGCCCTTTTCGAAAAGGAAGATTTCGACGAATTAGGAGGTCAACTCAAGGCCATCCAAAAATCAATTTCCAGTTTAGAGAGATTCTCTAAGATGGTTAAATTGGCTGCTTTCCAACCATTCCAAACTGCTGAGGAAGCTCTTGAAAACATTCAAGCTATTGCTTAAAACAAAGTAGCAGAGACTCTCAAGAATTTCTTGATCACAAACCTCCCAGCCACTAAATCCTCAAAGAAGCAAAAGTTCTTACTAGGTATTGCTGAGCCAATGATGGGACAACAGTAAGCATTTTAACTAATAAGGTTGAACAAATCATTAATCGGTTTATTATAGAGTATTCGCTGAAACTGGAATTACTGCATCTTACAACGAATCAATTGAAGAGCTACTCAGAGGTATTAGAACTCACCTCCCAAAGATCTTGAAGAAGGTCAGTGAGGAAGATACCAAGAAAGCTCAACTCGGTCTTGCCCATTAATACTCAAGATTCATGTGCGCTGCTGATGTCAACAGACAAGACAAGCCAATCATCCAAGCTATTGCATTGATCGAAACTATGGATAAAAATATTAATACATTCTGTATGAGACTTAAGGAATGGTTCTCATGGCATTTCCCTGAGCTTAGCAAGATTGTTAGCGACAATCTTATTTTCTCTAAGTTAGTGCATTTCATTGAAAAAAGAGAGAATATTAATGAAGATATGAAGGACGGTCTTGCTGCTATCGTTTTAGATGAAGACAAAGCTCAAGAAATTATTGAGGCCGCTAAAATCTCAATGGGACAAGAGATGTCAGAGACTGATGTTCTCCAAGTTAAGAGCTTCTCAGAGAGAGTTGTTGAATAAATTGAATTCAGAGAGAGACTCCAAGAGTATCTTAGAACTAGAATGAATGCAGTTGCACCAAACTTGACTGCTCTTATTGGAGAAATTGTTGGATCAAAACTTATCTCTCACTCAGGTGGTCTTACCAACTTGGCTAAGTATCCAGCTTCTACCATCCAAATTTTGGGTGCTGAAAAGGCTTTGTTCAGAGCCTTGAAGACTAAGGGAAAGACTCCAAAGTATGGTCTTATTTTCAACTCATCCTTCATTGGAAGAGCTGGCCAAAAGAACAAGGGTAGAATTTCCAGATATCTTGCCAATAAATGCGCTATTGCTGCAAGAATCGACTCCTTCACTGAAGGTACTCATTAAACCAATCTTTTCGGAGAGAAACTTAAGAGTCAAATGGAAGAGAGACTCCAATTCCTCGCTTCAGGTGCTAAGCCAAAGAAGAACACTGATGCCATGAAGGAAGTCATTGATGAGCTCAAGAAAGAGGGTCTCTTCTACGACGGTTCAGCTGCTGGCAAATCAAACGGAACAAAGAAAGACAAAAAGAAGAAAGTTGACTCCGATGTAGAGATGGAATCAGAGGACGAGAAAGAGAAGAAGAAAAGTAAGAAAGATAAAAAGAAGAAGGACAAGAAGAGAAAGACCAGAGACAGCAGTGACGAAGAGTCAGAGGAGGTAGAGAAGCCAAAAAAGAAGAAGCAAAAGCTCTGAAAAGTCAGATGATCCGCAAATAGTAATTAGAATGTACTAAGTGTGTTTGATGCAATATATGACTATTACGACCTAATTTAATTAAGAATTGCATTTCATTATATCTCATTCTTTTATATCTAAAGCTTAAATCACTAAAAAATTATACATACTATATCTTTCACTTTAAAGTTACATATCTTTATACTTATAATTCAAAGACTTCATTCTAATTTAATTGTTACTTTAAAAATCTAATCAATTAATCAAACCAACTAATCATTCGTTAAACTATACATTAATTACTCTTCATTTTGTACTTATTCTCTCTTTTCTACTTGCTCATTACCTATTTTGGAATGCATTTCTCATAGCTTGTGCTCTTAAATTTTCATCAACCTGCAAACATTTCAAGCAGATATTAGTCCTTTTTACTGTTCTAGTTCCCTGACCTGCGAAACCTGGAACATCCTTCAATGCTGTAACTTCACCATTCAAGTAAACTTCTTTATCTTTTTTATCATTCAACAAGAACGAAGGCTTCGATATCGTGTCAGAATAACCACCTGCACCTCCAGCACCACTTTGAGCACCACCCTGCATAGCTCCCTTCTTTTCATAGGTTGTTTTATAATAAGCTTTGCAGTAGTACAGCATTTAAGTCCAACTCTCACTTTTTTTAAAGACATTAAGGACGTCTCTGTACTGTGCATTATAGGCATTACTTGGATGAATGTAAGTTCCGTATTTCAAGCAGTAATCTTTGAATCTTCTGATGTCATGATCTTAAATTTGGAAAGCTTTCTTGACTTTATCGTTTTTCATTTCTAGTGAAGCTTTTGAAGTTCCATCTTAAACTACACAATAGACTTGCAAAGTAAGGAAAGGCTCCTTGATAAAACATCCATTTCTGCATACTGATTCATTTTGAGTCTCAGTCTTGCACACATCACACTTATACTGAATTTTGATGAAGTTTATTTCAGAGATGAACCCACAAACCTGTAAAAAATAATAAATTCTAATAAGTCAATTTCTTACTTTGATGATATGTCTAACAATAGAATCTGAAGGGATAGTTTTAATAAGTTAAATCTATGTGCTAGCCTAAAAATCGTTAATTTGTTCTTTGATCTATCCAACCACAATCAAATTCTTGGGCGAGTATTGCAACTGCACATAGATGTCGATAGTATTTGATACTTTTCTTAAGCCATTCTTTATCAAAATCACCATATCTTTGTGAATCAAGTCTTTTAAGTTAATGCGGTTAGAATGCTTCACAAATATGCAAACTCTGCTTTTGTCATCGATGCTTTCTAAATCGATTTGGGAGGTACTTTGGTTATGATTTTCATTGTTTTTAAGAGCTGATTACTTATCTACCTATATGAATTAATTAGTTTAATAAAAGCAAGTTAAAAGAATATATGGAGTTGAAATATATTGAAAGGACTAGAAAATTTAATGAAAAATGATTGAAAACATAAATAATGATAAATAATGATAGGGGAGGAGTTTTTAATCACTGAACATGTAAAGTTAATATTAAAATGATGACCCTCTAAATAATTATGATCATAATAAATTGAGATATTTGTGATGAGAAATAGAAGCATAAGAAAATAACTTATTTTGAGCTCAATAGTCATCTTCATCATCGTCATCACCAAATAGTTTGCTGAATTTGGCTTGAGGATTAACCGTGGCTTTAGCTGGTGCTGCATTATATTAAGCCTGCACTTTAGCTTGCCCTCCAATTGAAGGCAATGGCTTACTATTAGATTGTCTGAAATTGAAATCATTGTCATCGTCATCGTCATCTCCACCATACATGTTCTGCAATTTGGTAGCAGCTGGTTGTTGTTTTTGATAAACTGGAGGAGGCATGACATCTTGCTTTTGAGTGAATCCTGGCAAGGGAGGTGGCAATTTCTATGAACTCGTAGTCATTTGAGGTGGAGCCATATATGCATTGGTGATTGGTTTTGACTTAGCCTTACCATCATCACTGTCGTCGTCATCGCTTGACTCATTGTCATCATCTGATGAGTTATCAAACTTGCTCTTCTTTTTCTTTTTCTTGTCCTTCTTCTTTGCTGGTTAGATGTTGCTTGAAATAGTTGGAGGAGGTTGATAAGTCTATTGATAATCATTGGATGGAATGTTTGTCTCTTGGTAGTTATTGTAAGCGTTGTTGTTTGCACCATAACTATCATAAGTTTAAGCTGGAGCTTGATATTGATATAATTACTATTATTTAATGCTGTACGGAAATTAATACAAAGGCCTAAGCCAGCTAGATAGATAAATCATATAGTTCATGCTTTGATTTTTGGGCATCTACTCAATCTTACTCAAAGAGCCAGGAGCTTGATATGTTTACTGTTGAACTGGTGGTGGTTAAATGAATGAAGTCTGTTTGCTTTCATCTTCATCTGAATCACCAAAGAATGCAACAGTTTTCGCGGGAGGTTTCTTCTAGACTGTTGGCTTCATAAATTGATCTTAGTGATTGAAAACCCCAGCAGATGGCTTGTTATCAAATTGAGAGTTATCCTAATTGACAAAAGATCTATCTGCACCAACAAATGATTGTTTGGATGACTCTTTTCTCTCTAATTCCTCACGTCTTTCTCTTTCTCTAGTTTCAAAAGCTTCTTCTTCCTCATATCTTCTGCGTTCAATCTCTTCCTATTGCTTTTTCTTCTTTTATTCAAGCATTTACTCTCTAGTTTAACCACCTAAAAGTGCTCCTAAGTTCAAGTTCTTAGCGATATCCTTAACTGATGTGCCTCCAGTTGACACATTTGTATTTCTCAATTCTTCATTCTAAGCGGATTAGGATTGGCTTAAACTTTGTCTGGAGATTTCTTCTGGTTGAGTATAAGTTGATGGATTAGTTATCGGAGGAATACTACTGTTATATTCACTTTGTCTTGGTTGAGAAGTCTGATTGTATTCACTCTATCTCGCGCTTGGTGGTTGAATGTTATCGACTTTATTGTAGTCACTCTGTATGGGTTAAGGTTCAATCTTATTGTAATCGCTTTACCTAGGCTGAGTATTCATTGCATCATAGTTATTGGTGTTATTATATTAGTTTTCATAGTTAGTTTGATTATAGTCATACCCATTATTTCCAGTGCCATATTGATTATACTGCTAATCATAATTGTTGGTGTTGTTGGCATAGTTATTGTACTAATCTGCATTAGGGTTTTAGTTATCATAACCACCATAACCGTAGTTTTAATTCTAATAGTCATAGTTTTGATTGTAATCAGCGTTGTTGTAATCGTAGCCTTGATTGTTGTATTAATCATAGCCATATTATTAATTGTTGTTGTAGTCGTAGTTATTGTACTGTTGCTGTTCATTCCATTGATCGTTTAATGTACCGTCTTGATTGTATTGGCTTTGGCCTCTGTTGTACATACTGGCTCCACCACCTTGCTTGTTGTATTCGCTTGGACCTTTGTTGTACTAGCTAGGGCCACCAACTCTGTTATATTCAGAGGGTTGTTTTTGATATTCTGAAGGTTACTTTTAATATTCGGATGGGGCTTTTTAATATTCAGATGTCTGTTTTTAGTATTCAGATGGAGCTTTTTAATACTCTGATGGTTATTTCTAGTATTCACTGGGAGCCTTATTAAAATTGCTTGGTCTATCTTAATTAAATAAGCTTTCTCTTTGAAATTCATCTTTTGCTTAGATATCATCAGTTTCAAACTTATTGCTATCAATGTTTTGTGAAGTTTATTGCACAAAAGTAGGTGGTGGGATGATTTATGGAATTGGTTTAGTTTCTGGTTGGAAATCATTGGCTGAAGACATCATTGATGAGTCCATTACTGAATCATCGAAAATATTGGGAAGTGGCTTCTTTTAAACAGGTGGGGGTGGCAATATTTATTCTTGTACTTTTACAGTAGGTAAAGGAGGAGGGAGTTATTTGGGCTTTGGTTTAAACATCATATCATCCTCTTCGTCTTCATCGTCATCGTCGTTGAACAAACCTTTGCCAGCTGGTTTCTTCGAGCCTGAAGTTTGAATTATGGGTGGTGGTGGCATGTTAGTAGTCTGTTTTGGCTTTGGTTTTAAGAAACTATCTTCTTCGTCCTCATCATCTCCATCATTCCAAAGAGTTGCTTTCTTTTAAGTAGGTGGTAAGATTACTGGAGGAGGTGTTTGCTTGATGATTGGAGGAGGAATGCTATTGCTATTATTCATTATAGGAGGTGGTAATTGTTACTGCATGGATGGTGGTTACATCATAGGTGGGGGTGGTAGCTTATTTTAAGTTTAGCCCATAGGTTTAGACTTTGGAATAAAATCGCCATCATCATCCTCTTCATCATCTAAGAAATTAGCTATTTTCTTTTGTGGAGCTGGTGGTTGATTGGTTTTCTTTGCTGCCCCGAATAAGAAACCATTATCATCATCGTCGTCTTCATCAACGTTGAAGAGTCCACCTTTATTGTTTTTGGGAGGAGGAGGTTTCTGATAAGATTCATCAAGATCAGCTTTGTACTGATTTTTAGATTGAGAGGCTTCGAATGCATTTTATTGGGCTTGTGACTTGGCTTTCTTTTATTCTTCGTCAGAATCTTCATAGTCGAAAATACTGTTTAACTTAGATTTTAAATAAAGAATAAATTTAAGTTATTTGACTCACAAATATCAATTTGTAGGAAGAGTTGTTGAATAAATGGAATAATTTAAGTAAAACAATTAAATAGAATTGATGTATAAAATAATAAACCCCAAAACCCCTTTAACATTCATTCTGCTATATGTCTTTTAATATCTAAGTTTAGTATTCATCAGTTAAGAGTGCAGCATTTTTGATTTTATTTCTTAGCTTTCTTATAAAAATCAACAGAAACCTTACTCAAATCCTTGCTCTTAACCATCAATTCATCGAGCTGTTCCCCTTTCTTGAGTAAATCACTGAGATTTTAATGTATAATTTCCTTGACTTCGTGCAATTCCTTTTCAATTTTAAGTAACTTATCTGCCTCCGTGGGGTCCTGCCACTTTCTCAAGAATATCTCCAGGTTATCGTATTTTATATTTGTGTCTCCCTTGGTCTCTTCGTACACATAAGGATTGTCCGAAAATGTCTCTCTGAAATCCATGATTAAATTGTTGAGCATAATAAATGCAGCTTTTTCAGGGTATTCGTTATCAGTTATTGCCGTAGCGGTAAGCCCATCCTTTGTGGTCCAACAGTAGCAAATGCCGACGTTGTTTTCTAGTGACACACTGGCTTTATTGCCAGGTGGGATGCGACTTGCGATTGTGCGAGAATTGAAATTTATGTGTTCTTTGGCCATTCCCTTCTGGTAGAACCAAAGCATGGACAGATCCATCTCACTACAAAGTAGGGTGGGCTCTTCTTCGCTCCATCTGAAGATGTGTAATGCTATCAATTTCATGTTACTTTCAAATATTTCGACTAGGAAAAATAATCAACTATAATCTTTCATTATAAGTAATATAATGCCAGATTTATAATATCTCTGATTTCCTCAGATATTTAATATTTGCTTGTAAATTATCAACTACAAAACTATTCCCTTTTTAAGTTTATAACTTTATTATTATAATTTGAACAAACTAATTATTATTAATTTCTAAACATTCTATATTGCAAAAGCTATCCTAGGCTCCTAACTCAATTTGATGATCTTTACTTTTTTATATGATTACTAATTAGAAGAAAAATAAAGATTCGAAATTGTATGTTAATGAGAAATTTTTCTCTATTAATATAATAGATAACGATACGCCTGTGATTAGTAATTAATATATAAGAAAAGAGGGAAAGAAAGAAGATATTTGATTTTTGAAACTTTATATCAAGTTAAAGCCTTTGCAGGTTAACAATTCTCGCTAACAAGAACGAGGGATGTATTGTGAAACATAAAATGAATTAGTAAAATTAGTTTTCCATTTAATAGGGGAATATGATAATTTATTGATTGAATAATACGAGGAGTGCTCATTTAAGGGAAGGAAACTTTGATGATCTGGTAGCACCGACTCCGACTTTACCGTGCTTGACAGCCTTGTAGGTGAGTGAGAACTCTCCCAAGTAGTGACCCAACCATATCGGGTTTCACTTCAATACTGTTCCAGTACTTGCCACTGTAGACTTCCACGACTGAGCCTACCATTTCTTAAAAAAAAATTACATCAAAATCACATCAAATTCTATAGAAATAGAAGAAATTAAAAACATAAAATAAGAGTGAGTGAATTTCAGGAACAACGATACAGTTTCTGAGATGAGTCTTGACTCCCTTTGGCTTTTCACCGTATGGGGTTTCCTTCTTGGCCTTCTTGAGCTTTTTGAGGAGTCTATCGTATCTCTGGTGAATACCGTGAGCGAATCTTCTTCTTTGTCTGGCTCTGAAGAGCTTGACGAGTTGGTCCATGCTTAACTCAAGCAATGATATAAAATTAGTTAAATCTAATACATAGAAAACTCTTAATAGTATTCCAAATGTTCTTTGTAAGTTTAGTATGGAATTTATCTTAAAATTGAAGCAACTTTTCGAGTTCAATGCCTCTGTAAGTACTCTTCTTGAAAGCCTTCTTCTTTTGTTGATTCTAAGCGCTGGTATCAATTTGTTCTGCTCCTTTGCTTGCCATAGATGCTCTTTAATATTAAATAATATTTAATTCAGATTCTAACTTATTAATACTCAAACTAGCTAACATCTTAATCAATTAATTCCATATTCATTAAGAATCATGCATTTCAAAAATAAAATGCTTATAAGAGCAAATTTAATTTAGGAAGTTTGAAAGAAAATTATAATTTGAAACTATCAAATTACATATACAGTTAATTTTATGTGAGTGAAAATAATTCTCCCCACACCCCACAAATCAGAAAACAATTAATAATTACTTTGTTAATATTTCCATATATCAATCTAACATATATTTTATATACAGTTAATTATATAATATTTACTATCGCATATTTAGTTGATTCAATGGCTGATTAATCTGTCATAACTAGCAATAAAAACTAAGGAGACACGCAATTGAGTTAGAACCTTAATTTAGCAGGGAAAACTTAGGATATAATATAGGAAAAGGGAAATATATACACCCGCTTCATTGATGGCGCAGTCAGCGGGCTAATTAGTGGAGCTATTTTACAGCCACTCCAAGTTATCAAAACATCCATGCAAATCAGTCCCATTGATAAACCTACAGACCATCATCATTAATCTAAAGCATTCAAGAAAATTATGTCTCTAATTTTATTCATAAATCTTATATAGTCTAAGTAAATGAGTTATAAATCAATTTAAGTTAGGATCAAACTCTAAGTAAAAATAATTGGAAATTGATTCAAATTAATTTCTTTAAACTTTTATTAAAAACTTACCAATTTAATGTCACATACTAAACATAAGCATTATGACTTACTGAGTTTCAAGGAGGCTACCATGCTGATATTCGAAAGAGAGGGTATTAAAGGTTACTATAGAGGATTTTTACCATCAATAATTAAAAACACTATGAATTCAGGGACATACTTCAGCACTCTATACTATCTTCGCATAATGTTTCAAAAAACTAATTTAATGTCAGATAATTGGGTAAACTTCTGGTCCTCAGCCATTGCCCGTGGAATTCAATCCGTTTTAAGCAATCCTTTAATTGTAATAAAAACTAGGCTGGAAGTACTCGGTTTCTAAGAATACAATAGTTTATATGATGCAGTGACTAAAATCATTTAAAACGAGGGATATAGAGGTTTCTTTACAGGTTTGAAGATATCTCTTATACGTGATGTTCCCTTCTCAGGAATCTTTTATCCAATATATGAGTTCTGCAAGAAGTTTTATTCTTCATTGCTGATGTTTGATTAGCGCGATGAGTTGTAACGCAATAGAGCATTTTACTTAACTTTAGTTTCATCTTTATCTTCAGTCACTGCTAACTTTGGAAGTTGTATCATAACTCGAATTTTAAAATGCAATAAAATTACATTTACAAGGAATGGTATTTTAAAGATAAGTTTAATCCCTAAAAACACCACAACCATTTAAATAAATAACTCACCCGCTTGACATCATCCGTACAAGAGTTTTCTTCCAATTCTATAACAAAGATTAGAGCCAACACTACCAGAGTCTGACAAGCGCAATAATAAAGATTTATGAGCACGATGGCTTGATAGGGTACTTTAGAGGGATCACTCCAAGAATTATGAGAAAGGGTCTTGGAAATATATTGGCATGGGGTATATACGAATATTTAGTGGATAAAAGAGAGGGCCGTCAATTAAATATTGAATGAGCAAAACAGGGTTGATAAGACTCCATATTGAAGTGATTGCTGAATAAGGTAACAATATTATGTTAAATAACTTGTTAAATTATCAATTTTATTATATAACTAATTATTTTTAACTCTTAATAAGTGTAATTCAAAACCCCAAAACCCCTTAGTGAGGTTTATAAGTGCTTTGATTTGTAGGGTATAGTTGAGGTCTTATTGGGGTTAGTATAGAAATTAGGTCAAATTGCAATATGAGAAATAGAAATCAGCGAAATTTAGGGTCTA
Organism: Oxytricha trifallax; assembly: GCA_000711775.1. Taxonomy (NCBI): domain Eukaryota; phylum Ciliophora; class Spirotrichea; order Sporadotrichida; family Oxytrichidae; genus Oxytricha; species Oxytricha trifallax. The sequence goes on from ARYC01000125.1 coordinate 69,180, forward strand.
TTTATGATGATAAATATTTAGATTTACTGCTTCAGCTTAGGTATGGTACGAGTATTAATATAGATTAAGTCAAACCAGTATTGAATTATGCAGCTATTGCAAAGCTCTTACACAAGAGTGCCTCTACTGTTAGGTATCACTGCATGTTAGCTGTTTAGCATTTTAATTCTGGTACTTGAAAGCATCCTGCTAGAAAATAAAAGTTCTCACAGCACCATATTGACTACCTCTGTGACTCTAAGACTTTAAAGTATTGGGCACACTTTCCTCTAGACTAGCGAGCTGTAATGTTTCATCGCAAGTTTCCTGATATGCGCATCTCTCCTTAGACTATAGCCAACATTTATAGAAGAAATGGTATTACTTTCAAGACTGTCAACAGAGTGAAGAGAGTGATTGATTTTACAGTGCCATTTTATAGTAATAATTTAAACTATATATATGATTAAATGCAGAGAGCTATTGATAATAACATCAAGTTCATACATGCAGATGAAGCTGTGTTTACTTTCAACACTTTTATTAATAAGTCTAGGTATAAGAAGTATGATAATATAGAAGTTTATGACTAAAAAGTGAAGGTAGTTACCCATGCAATTTTAGCTAGTATAAGTGAAGATTCAGGCTTAGAGAGTTATGTGATTCACCCTCGCTCTATTAAGCGAGAGTAGTATATAGAGTTCCTACATAAGCTCAGAGAGAAGTATAGCAACCAAGAGATCATCCTGTTTGCTGATAACCTTTCAGTTCATAAGACTAAGGAGTCTAAGAAAGCTTATGAAGACCTAAACTTAACTCCTGTTTATAACGTTCCTTATAGTCCTTAATTTAATGGAATAGAATTCTACTGGAGTTAAATCAAGACTCACTACAAGAAGCTGCTGCTGTATCATCTTATGCATGACTTGCCTATCGATACAGTAGACTTGATTCAAAGCAGCTGTAAGAGAGTAAGCGTAGATAAGACAACAGTTTGTGCGAGAGAAGGAAGAATGAATGTTTATAAATAAGTTTTAGATTTAAACGAATGAATATATTCACATATTAAATTGGCCCATAAAGGGGTTTGGCTTCTCTTTCTTCTCCTCTTCTTATGGCTTGCTTGGACCCATATTTCTTCTCTTTGTGCCAGCTCCTGCATCTATGTTCATTTCTTCTGGCTTTTAGACATCTTTATAAAGTCTCTTGCTCACTTCATAAATAGTCTATGACTTTCTCTCTCTGTGAACCTTCGCATGCTCTTTCATTAGGAATATACCAGTTCCAGGTTTCTCTACAAAGTTATGAATCAAAGCTTACTAGAGAGGAATGGGTGCTTCTTAAGCTCAGCGAGCCAGGTCTCGCTTATTAGTATGCCTTGCTTCTTTTAATCTTCAGGAGAAATAGAGTAGCGTTTTTTGTGAGCTTCTTCAATGATCTCTCTGAGATAACTCTCTCTTAAAGTGCCAAGAACTCCAAAGAAGAAGCTCCTTTCTGGAAGCTTGTTAGAGAGTTGTTTCTTGGTAGGAAGATAAACTACCAACTCTTCATCTTTCATCGCATCCTCGTAGAGATTAGTGACTGAAATCTCTGGGTAGTTTGGTATATCTATCAACTTTATTTCACTGTTTTTAAAGGCTTTCTTCTCATCGCAGAGTATAGCTTTTAAGAATGAAATTTTGGTACCTTCCATCGTTGGAAGGAATAAACCCACTATAGTATATGATTAAGTATATGTCACATGCTTACCATGCTAAGTGAGGTATCGATAGAGATCTTCCTTGCTTCTAAATCTTGAGATCATTTCTTAAGCTTCAACCCTCTTCATTGCAGTACTTATAGATTCCATCCTTGTTCCTTCTCTTGTTATTGAATTTCAAATTTTAATATATAGAATTCTGGATCATAGTGTTAATAATCTTAGTATTAAATATGGGCATCTTATAGGAGGTCAACCTGGTAAGGATACGTGGAGAAGGCTGGCAGAAGCTGTAACAAACTTCAGAGATAGAGCTCCATTTTTATCAATTTAGTTCCATTAAATTAGTACTAAATTTGTTTAAATTTGATTAGTACCGGTACTAAATTCGTTTAAATTTAATTGGTACAATTTAATAGTACCAAAACTTAATTAGTACCTAGTTTTTAACTAATGAGGTTTTAATGGAAAAGTTCCAAATGGTTCAAAACCTAATTGGTACCAGTACCAACCTGAATTTATTCTCAGTTGGTACCAAAATTAAAAATATTAAGCATAAAATTAGAAAATTTATAGTTATAAACTAAGTATAAATATGATGTCTAACACCTAAGAATCAACCATTGTTGTTGCAGTGCCAGCTCCTATACAAAGTTAGTATAGCCAGTGAGGTTTTTACTTATTAATAATAGAAATTTAAATTTGAATTTAAACATGGCGGCTAACTTAAATCGTAAGGCAGTTTCTCTTGGAACAGGTTAATCATTGCTCAACTTTGGCTCCTCCAAGAAACCAGAAGTAATTTATATTGAAAAGGAGGTAGAGCTAAGAGCTCTAGAGTTTGAAGCTGAGGTCTTTAAAATTTAAGTTTAAAACAAGAAGTAGAGTGCTGAGATGGGAGTTTAAACATAAGTTGAATTGGTTGAGGAAGATAAGGAACAGCAACCAATAGAAAAAATTAAAACGTTTTAATGTGAAGACTGCTAAAATTTCTTCTCAACTGAGTCAAGCTTGAAGAGACACATCAAAGAGGTACACTCTGGTAGAGCTAAGATCTACTTCAAGCATGATAAAGTAGATGGTAGATACTAATGCACTACCTGCATGAAGTCTTATACTCACTCAGCTAAAGTAAAGAGACATATGCAAAAGCATCATCTAAGCGAATTCCTGATTAAAGATGAGGAAACTTAAAAGCTTGTACCTGCTAAAAGAAAAAATAACTCTCTTGATTCACAAATAGAGCAGTAGGAGAGACTTAAGAGATAGAAGCGGTTTGAGTCAATGAACCAACCAGCAAATGGTATGTATATTGCATGCTTATAAGAGAGAGCAATGTATATACCTGCATTAAATGCAGTCGACATAAGCAGCTGTATTGAAAACTATTTGAATATTGACGTACCTAACAAGGTAAAACTTATAGTTGTTGATGGATTCGCATACAAGGTATATCCATTCAAGTATCTCATTAAGAACGAGCAATATTAAAATGAGTTTGCAAATGAATACATAGTACTGAGAGAGGCTTAGAAAAGATAATGCAAGAACTTAGCTAAGTCGACGGAGTTATACTTGGTCATGGTTTTATTGCATTGAGACTCAAGAAGTTTGAAATGTCTCTAAGAGAGTATCTCTACCATAATAGATATCCTGATGATTTGAATGAGATACTCACAGATATGACTAAGGGTGTGAAAGAGCTCCATGATCTAGGGTATGTTCATAGAGATTTGAAGCCAGAAAATGTAATGCTAAATCTCTGCCCTTTAGAAGTAGTAGTCATAGATTTCAACAGAGCAATAAGACAAGAGATAGTGACTTTAGCTAAGGTTTTAGGCACTCCAGGATACTTCCCTATAAGAGAGAAATGGACAAATGGCTCTGTATAATGGGATGTTTGGGCGGTAGCTGCAATTATCTTAGAGTGCGATATGGAAAGTATGTCATACTTTGGAACAAAACATGAGAAATAATCAATAAGTTTGGCTGCTAAACATATTAAGCAAGATGAAATATGCAATGAAATTAAGAAGATAATTGAGATGGTCATCGTAAAAGCTCCAGCATATCCACGATAATCATTGGATGATATACTAGAACAACTACAGACTGCTAAATTCAAGAGGTATCACAAAGATAAGCAGATAAAATTTGTTTGAATTAAGTACAGTAATACTCATTAAATATTCATTAAATTCATAAAAAACATGCGTTTTCTCTACTAACCCCAATAAGACCCCAACTATACCCTACATAACCCCAATAAGACCCCAACTATACCCTACAAATCAAAGCACTTATAAACCTCACTAAAGGGTTTTGGGGTTTTGAATGATTACCTTAAATTTAAGAGACGATTAGATACATAATATTTTATATTTCAATATATACTTTATGAAAGTCACAAATCGGAGGGAGAATAAACTCATGTGAATTCAAACTATTCTGCTCTTGCTTGTTACAGATTTCTTTATTATAAGCTCGCAAGATTATTCACTTTGCATTTGACGATGACACAGAACACTTGAAAATGGTTTAAATTAAATTTTAGACAATTTAAAACATTTCATATTAAGAAAGTACCACACAAAGAAATTGTTCATTTCCAAAGTCCTCATGGAGACAAAGCTTAAATACTTTTTAATAGAAATAGTTCTCACTTCATGATGAGCTTAAAAAATTAATTATATTTGATTTAGCATTTTATCTGAGTACGATTATTTAAAATCAATTTGAGGTCTATTAAAATGACAACTTAGAATTTCATTTAATTGTGTTAAGTAATTTAAAAACTAAAATCATGGATCTCTTTAATGAAATTTATAAATATAAATAAAAAAGGCATAAAATATATAGCTCTACAATCTAAAATATTATAAAAGTAAAATAATAAATAAATTGTAAATTTATTTATTATTTAAATAAATGGAAAAGCATAAGTATATAGCACTTTTATTACATTGTTGTATTTTCAATTAAAGTTTATTTGAATTAATAAATATATAAATAATTAACAAATAAAATATATAATATTTATATATAAAACTGATATAATTAAATTGAGTGTTAAAAATATATAAAATTAAAAGAAAGTTTTTATTATTAATAGAAAAGTAAATAAAATAAAATATATTAATAACAAAAAATCAATATATATTAAAAAATTAAATAAATTACTTAAAGAAATTGCAAAAAATATAATTAAAAAAATAAAAATGATAAAAATAATTATAATAAAAATATTAAATTTAAATAAATAATAATAAGAAAAATTAAAGAATTAAAAACTATTAAAAAAGTAGAAAATATGGAACAAATTAAAAATAAAACATCAATTCGGCCTGTCATGGATCTCTAAAACCAACATTAAGACTATAAATTTTTACTAACAACAAAATCTCTTCAACTTAATGATAAATTCATGCAAATTTATGCAAAGAAAATACAATCTCATCAAACCGTGGTTATAAATCGAAACATTCAGCTTAATTTAGAAATCACGTTTAACCTATTTAATTTGCAATTTCAAATCAACACTTGGGGGGGGAAGTTTCTTGCCACCTTCGGAAGTTTCCTGCCCTCAACATTTTTTATATTTTTTGGCAATAAATATATTAGAATCATATAAATTTTAATTTCAATTATCATTATCATCTACTGAACAACTTTTATAAATATATAATTTTCATGATATAATGGTGTTCTTTATCATATTATATATTAAAAACAATGCTAAAATAAGTGATTTTTATTAATACTTAATGTAATTGATGATAAAGATTCTTTGAAAAATTATAAAAATTACATATTTTCATGTATAGGGCAGGAAACTTCCCCCCTTGGGTGCATATAAAATTTTGGGGCAGGAAACTTCCCCCCAACACTTTCCCAACTACCATACTCAAGCTAATTCTTGTTTAAATTCATCATAAATTTAAATCTGTGATCATAAGTAATTTTTAATTTTTACATAATTTTTTATAAAAATTCTTGTGATCGTAAGATGATATCTGTGATATTTTCACATTAAAAATTAAAAATTAAAATCTTTTTTCTAAATTTATCATTTAGACAACCTGAATAAAGAGGCTTATCATAATGAGCATTATCTTAGTTAATAAGTATTAAAAGAAAAATAAAACAATAATTTTATTAAAAAATAATATTAATAAATGTAAGAAGTTAAGCAATCGTTGTTATTTGGATCTAGTAAAAGTAAATTTACTTTTAGTATCCTTTATAGGTTAAATTGGGCAGTTTACATCAAATTATTAGAAAGACAATCCTAAGAATGAAAGATAGATGCTTAGTTGAATTATTTCTGCGTAATTCTATAAAAATGCTAATTTTATTGATTAAGTGGTAATCACAAATATTACGACTGATAATCATAAAAAATACTTAATCAATATAATTGCATTTCTTGCAACTTTATTCTTGGCCATTATAATTTACAGGTCAAAAGAGTACTAAAAAATCAAATATACCTTAGAAAGTAAGAAGCAACCTTTTTTATTGATAATGGCTTAAAATACCAATTACTCCAAGAGCATGGGGCACTGATCTAATTAAGATATATATTAAAAAAATATGTTAATTAAATCCATTTTTAATGACTAGAGTTAAAGTAAATAATCTATGAATAAATAACGACATTATTAAGTTAATTTAAACTAAATATGATAAAAACTGTAGCGATTACTAATATAAATAATTTGACAAAGATTCTTTCTAATTGAATTTTGTTCGTAATAATTTATTATTTTCATGAATAGATAGCGAAACAAGCCAAAACGGTTAAGATTTAAATATTGAATTGAGAAATTACATTCTACCTCCTTCAAAGTGAAAACTAATTAAAATTATCTAGGAATATATATACAACAATTCGCATAAGTTTTTCAAGGAAAGAATATACTTTACTCATTTTCTATCTTATTTAAATTAAATATTTAAAATTCATCATAATTATTTAGGAATCAATTATGAAGCATGAAGCTGTAACCTCTAAGACTAAATTAAGTTATTTTTTCCAAGTATTTTAGAGTATATGTTTGATATTAGAGTAAAGAATTTAGTGTTACTAAGTGGTCTCTGGATTTTGTAGAGTTTTTTAAAAATTGGATTTATCTAATGAAAATTATAGTCGAATGATTTATATCACTTTTTGCCGGACTATCAACTCAGTTTTCGCCGCCATCTTACTTGATGTCTTTAATTCTATTGGTTTAAGCTAATTCAGAGATTTTATAAAGTCAAATAATATTTATATCTCTTGATTATATAAATTAATATATCTTATTGTATATCATCCTATCTATTTTACTTGCAGTTCAATTCTAAAAAAAATTCTTTAAACTTTTGTTGTAAATTTATAATAACTATAATAGTTCTTTTTAATAAAAAGTTGTTTACTTCTACTTCTTCTACATTCTCTTTAATATGTGCAATCCAGTGTTCTTGTTGGATGTTTCCTATTTACTCACTGGATTAGCTTGAAAAGAGAAGTTACTATATAATAGACTAAAATTGCAACAATACTATCTAGTTTATTGTTATGTAATCAAACGAAATTAATTCATTAAAAATAAAGATAGTTTTAACTAATTTTAACATAGACTATTTAATAAAATATTTCCAACATAATTATGATGAATTTATCTAATATTTCAAAATATAATGCATTGCTTGGTTATATTTATATAGGGATGTTTTTATGTTATAATCTTTATGAATTGCTATTTTTATTAAAAAAATAGTTACTCAATTTCACTTATTGTTAGAATATCAACAGCTAAGTTAGTTCTTTTTTTAAAGAATTCTTCAAATTATTTAACATATTCTCAATGGGAGGTAAATAAATACCGTTACTCCTCGTTATACCCTTGGTGATACTTGTATAGAGATGTTAATAACCCCAACTCTTTCAATCTCTGTGTTATTAGGAATCCACAATAGCTGATTCATTGAAATTCTTTGTTTAGGATTTATCACTTATTTCTATCATTTTTTGGAATGAAATGGTGTTATTAGGTTAAGATACATAATGAAATCAAGTTAGCTAATTAATTAAATTTTATTTGAATTTTTCTTCTCTTAAATTATAGTATATTATTTGCAGGATAAATACAAATCATTCTCCAAAGGCAGTAATCTACCAAGAAATCCAAAGTGAAACATTAGATAGCATATTATATGTCATAACTTGCAGTTAAAGTTAAATATAATTGAAAGTTACAAACTTTTTATTTTGTCGTTTATAAGTTTATGAATAGGATATATCTGCTGCTTCTACAATTAAATTGTTATTTTTTTTCTACAAGGTAGACGAAGTTTGATCTTTCAAAAAAATTGAGAGCAAAGTTGAAACTCAAGATTAAGCACATTTCTATATCCTAAAGAAGCACAATGATCTGTAGTGTATATGAATTTAGGTAAATTCGAAGATGAAGCTTATTAAGTAGATTATGATAATAATTTATATTAAAAAGTTATTAATATGAATATATAAAATAAATCAAGCAAGCTAAACTTAAACAATGATTCAATCCAAATTCCTATTAATTATCAATATCTTCATTTTCAAATAAACATACTCTCAACAATTTTATGAAATCTTAATAGACATCAAATATTAAATTATCTACAACATTTTAAACTTAAATAGTATATAAGTATTTTAAAAAGAATTATTATATCTGAATGATTTAATTATATATATAATATAATAATTTATCTGTTTTAAAATCCCAAAATTGTCATAATATATTTAGTAGCAGTAGTAGAGTAGTAAAATACTTTAGGTAATTAAAATGCAAAATATAAATACTTTAAGTAACTACCAAAAAGTTAAATAACTCGAATGAACCAGTATCATTTCTGATTCTTTCTCATTATATACTTCTCGATATTCTCTTAATTAGATATTCATTTTGATCAACAAATCAAATTCAATAAATCTTCATCAAAGTCAGCTCCTTATTTCTTGATTTATGTCATTCTAAATAGTTTTCTAATTGGTTGATTATACTCCCGTACTTCTTATTGTCTTATCCTCTGATCTAACCATATCATATTAGTAAATAATCTCTATTTGTTTATGACTTTCTATGTCAAATTGTCTATTTTCCTTTAATATTTTGGAGAATCTTGTTGGGTCTCCTGCCTAGTTTAGCAGATTACATCTCCTCATATGATTTGCGTCTACCAAGACCTTGTGTACATTGCAGTAATGACTTATGCCACAGTTCAGTATTGTTTTCCCATGAGATATTGATCATCGTGTTCATTACTTTCTTTGACAAGAATATTTTCTTTCTTTTCTGTAATTCACCACATTATTGTTTTATTTCGCCTTTTATTCTTTTTGGCCTTAGAAACTATTCAATGTTCAGATTAGTTTTCTTTTAGTTTTTCAGAACTAAGTCTCTAATTATCTCACTAATGTTAGTTTCCTTCATTTGAGTTACATTCCTCAGTAATTTATTTGGAATGTCTCTTGGTGTTTTAAATGCTATTCTCTTTAGTTGCAGTTCCATTCTTTTTATTTCTTCAATTTTTACGAATTATGCTGCTTCTAAAGGGGTACATTTGTAAATCATTAGAGACCTAATTTATGCTATCATAATCGTGTCGCTCACCATGCTATTAGTCGACTTTGATAGTCTCTAATATAATTCTGTCTACTTTAATGCCATTCCAAGTGCTTTTTAAAAGATTTTGTGTGTTCAGACATATGTTCAATCCTAGATGTTTTGTTTCCTGAACTTTCTTGATTCCTTCTATCTAGAACTCTGTCTCAAATCCTTTTGCATCACTTAAAAATACTGTCTTTTTGTTTATAAGTTTCAGGTTATGTGATTTCTCAATCTCTATGAAACATTCTATTCATGAAAAATAATGAGAAAAATAGATGGTATTAGCAATAAGATTAATAACAATACTAATACTTTTTAAATTTATAGAAAATGGAAGTTCTCGAACAGCTTTGTTATTTTTCCAGTATCCCTCGTAGACGTCTCCATCAGCATGAATAAAATTCCTAACCAGTGCCTTTCTGTTCCTTGATGAAGTCTCTGTCTTTCACCATCACTAACTCAAAGTATTGCTAGAAGAGTATTAAAAAAATTATAGATATCATAAATGTAACTTACAAAATTATAGTGAATACAACATGGTTCCGTCTTCATCTTAAAAGGTTTTCATTTTAACAATAAATAATTAATTAAAATTTATCTATTTCCTATTATAAATTATGATTACTCTCTTGAATTGTTGTGGGTCTTTAACATTCACCAAAATGTCATATGCGAATGTTATCAATTTGCCTTGTTTAATCAAAGACTTTAGCTCTTATTATGAGTGTTGAGCATCTTGCAAATAGATATTGAATAGCATGGGTGATAATTTACTTCCTTGGGCTACCACTTATTACGTGAATATCTCCTCTTCTTCAAACTTAATCTTGTTGCCTTTGTATAATGTCTCAATTAGGTTAACTACTTCCGCATCTTTTGGACTCATTATTCTTTCCCATAATATTTACAATAATTTGTCTTTCCAGACTGAGTCACATGCCTTCTAAAGATCTATCAACAAGTATGCTTCTCTCTGTTTACTTTTTCTTCTGGATTATTTTATATGTTCATGCAACCTTATTAAGTTCACATGTGTGCTTTTGTTTTCTTTAAAGCCGTTATGGTAATTTCTTGTTTTTAAATCTCACTCTTTTCTTCGTTAATCTTATTTATTATAATTTTTTCAACTACTTTGCTTAAATGAAAATTGATTACCATTGGTCTAGTATTATTGACCTTCGGATTAAGATTATTCTGGTCTTTGCATAGTAGTATCAATCTCCCTTCCTTGATATACTCTAGTACTTGTCCCTAGTTTAGCCATTGGGCTATCTTCCTGCTCAATCACTGTTTTTGTTATCTTTTACGATTTCAATAACATTTTCCATCGAATCCATCCAGGCCTATAGCTTTATTGAAGTTACACTCTCTTATACTCTCTCAACCTCATATTCTTCGAAAAATTCGCTGCTCATCAATCATTATCGTGTCTTTCTTACTCGCTTCTTTACTCTTGTATTTTCTATTGTCTCTATATAGTTATGTGAAGTACTCTACTATCTTCCGTTTTGTTTTCTCTCCTGCTCTAGTCTTTCTTAATTATTAGTAATTCCCTTAATTGGTTGTGCTTGCTTTTGACTTTTTGTTAGTGTCTTCAGCATGTAGAAGAACCATTTTATATCGTTCCTATCCAGGCATTGTTCTAGGTCGCTTATTGCCACTTTCCTTTTTATTTACCTTTGTATCTTAGAACACACTGTCTGTTTTATTTCCATTTTTTTCACAAATCACTCGGGTGGTCGTTAGTACCAATTCTTCTCTTTAGTCTACCTTCCTATTTTGTCCATGAACATTGTTAATCTGTGTGTCTAAGTCTTCTAGTGTTAGCTCTTTCCCTTCCTCTATGAATGTCTTCCAACATTCATTGCTTTCTTATGTCTGATATTCTTATCGTTCTCTCCTTATCAGCCAATTTATAGTCGTCATCTTGATATTTGATCTTAAGCTTGACTTTAATTAATTTGTGGTCTGTTTGTCTAAATTAACTCGTCTCCCAGTTTAATGTTTTATATTTGAGAATATCTGGCATAGTTGGTTTCCACTCCCTCTGGAATGGATTCTTTAAGACCTTCTTTATTTAATCTTTTCCATAATTCCTTTATGTGAAAGTTAAAACCCCATGACTATAATTTTCTGCTTCTAAAATTCTTTTTAAGAGATTTTATCATGAATATTAATCGATTTTGTAGCTCTTTAACTTCCTCATTCCAGTATGGGGGGATGTAAGTCATGATTACGTGTAGTGGGAATCCTCCCACACTCAATATCGTCAACGTTACAAATTACCTTAATACTTTTATTTTTTTCTTTTCGTATTTACCACTATTTAACACTAGAACTCCTCCATTTCTTGCCAGGTGCGTCTATGCTATGTCTTTATTATTGAATCTTATCAATCTCTGAAGTCTTGTTTCCACTAATCCTATGTAGTCGGGATTCTTGCCTTCTATTTCCCTCATCAGTTAATCTTACTTTAGTTTTAAATTTTTTTAATCCTTTTACATTTTACAGGCAAATTTTGAATTCAATTGTCGTTTTATTACCTTTTGTTGCTGATAATCTACTCCCTCCTCTTTGATCTTTATTTCTACGCGAATCTCTCATTTCTTCTAACCCATCATTCAGCATCTCGTACTGGTTGATAAAACTCGAGCTGTCGGCCATTGTCACTCCTGACCGAAAATTTGTTTATGTTTTGAAGCTATTATATTATAACTAAAAATTTTGGTGTTGAAATGTCTATGATTAAGAGTTTGGTTTTGAATTTTCAAAGTACTTTTCCAATGTTTTTTGAGAATTTCTTTTCTCTGTTTTCACTTAATCTTCGTTGTAGACTGGTAATCTCCTTCACTCATTGGTTGACTACTTTCCTGGTTCCATTTTTTCCCGCTTTAATTTGCCAATTGATCTTAATTATTTATAATATATTTCGTTAGCAATTAATAATTCAATATATACAGATTATTTAACCAAATTTGGCAAATAAAAGTCTATGATTCTAGCCCAAATAATTTCATAAATATATTCGACATCCTTTTGGTATTATACTTAATTTGAAACAAAATTGAATAAATTAATAACAGTTCAAATTTAACTGAGTCTATAATATTAAAATTGTCTTATATTCAGTGAAAATAGTAAAAAAATTGTAAATATATAAATTTTTAAAATTCATTGATAAGGTAAAATTTTTTGAGCGTAAGTAAGTTTTTATTAAGAAATATAGTAATAATCATTCTTCTTTTTATTTATAATTCATTGCCAATTGAAACAAACTCTGGACATGCATTTCAATCTCTGTCAAACAAACCACAATAGTAAATTCCAGGTATTAAAGTCTTAATAATTAATCTTATTTCATTTGGCTTCTTTGAATTTTCTTCAGGTTCGGATAAAATAAAAATCCAATGCTGTAAATGGCTTAGTCTCTGGTGGTGGGGACCCTTTTAATCCAACTAGACACAATTCCTTATTGTATCTTAAATAATAGCCTTGTCTGTTTTAAAATTCATCTTTGTTTTTCTTTTTGTGCTTCATCCAGGCTATTGAGTCAACAATCCTATAAAAAAAATAAGTAAAATAATTGATCATACTTATAACCCTTGTATATCATAAATGCTACTGCATCTAAGAACTTTTGAGCAACAATCCACATGAAGAGATAGCCATTGTCTTAAAGCTGTTCTATCTCTAAGTTGTACAAGTCTTGAATTGTTAACGTATTATATTTTAAGAAGCTTTTATTGTTTTGAGTTTTAAAATCAATCCCCCAAGGAAAATCTACTTCTAATGCTCCAAATGAACAACCCCTGAACATCTTTTGGTACTCTCCTATTATTTTTAAGACATTTTTCTGGCAGACATCAGCATTAATTTTTATTGGCGGTGTTTCAATATATATACTACTGTCTTAGTTTTAAAGTTCTTGCTATTTTTAATTGACCTTTCAAATTAATTGTAAACATGATCACGGTGTCTATCTTCAGCTTCTTTTTACTGTTTGAGCTCCTCTAGATTTATAGACTTATTAATACCTAACTTTTATTCCAATTTCTGACAATTAATGGACTCATTGTTTTCAAACTCATTGAAGAAATACTCTAGTAAATTAAGTAGATATCTGTAAACTTCTTGCTGAAACTCATGCACTATATACTCTGAAATTGCAATATCACTTGAGTATTTTTATCTTATTTCCTAAATTTTAGCCAAAATATTGTTTGAGGTAAATTCAATTTTTTCAATTTCTTTTTAAGCTGATTTTTTTAAAGCATTTAAACTCTTTTTCTCTTGATTGTCCCCGATCATAAATGAACTAATAATTTGTTTGGCATTTTGTGATTTGCTTATAAGTTTTGAGTAGTATAATAGATGACTTATTATTTAATTTTGAATTAGGATTTGCTGATTTTGTTGAAAGCTGCCTAGTCCAAAATTGTTGTTAATATTTGAGTCATAAGTACTCAGCTCCATCAAATCTTAAACTGTCATAGGGGTGTCTTTATAATTAAGAAGTTATTCGATATCATCGTTCATCAGTGAATGATCTGGGTATTCCATTTAAGAATATAATTGAACTTCAAAGGATAACTTTGGTATCTTCTCTGCTTATTTCTTAATCTTTTTATCATATTTTTTTTTCTTTATCTTTGCATTTGATGGGCAACTCTTCAACAATTCTGTTTAAATCCACACTAAATCCGGCTAAAATGTTCGTAGCTTTAAGTATTGTTTTATGGCAGCCTAAAATGTGAGTTTTGATGTTTCTGTTGCAAATATCTTTTGATTGGTTCTTTTCTTACAAGCAGTAGAGGCACCTGAACATTTTCCTTTTGCAATAAGCTAGCTTAAGGATTTAGAACCTGTTTCTAGGTTATCGATGTTTAGGTTCATTTTTTCTTTTTGCAATAAAGTCTAAAATTGAAAAGTTAATGTTTTAAAAGTACAAATATTATTATTATGAATAGAGAATTTTGATTTTGTATTTATAAGCTGGTGAAGTAAAGTGAATATTTATTTTAAAGATGTACTAATAATAAAACCTGTAAAATAGTTACAATAAAAGGTTTTTTTTTAATTCTTATCAAATATAATAAACTACATCTTCTAAAATATTTGGAATAAGGGTGGTATATTGTTTTATTAAAGAAATTTTACGAATGTATATATTTTTTATATATTTGTCTTGAAAATGTAATACTTTCTCTATTTAAATATAACTAGTTTTGTTTATTTTTAAAAATAAAAATGTATTAGGTATTTGTTACATTGAGAGGTTAAATATGATTGGAACTAACAATTAATAGCAATTTTAATTTAAGAGTTGAAAAAGAGCAATTATCTCTTATTCAAGTTTTATAGTTTTTATCTATATATTTGATTTTATATTTCTCAATAAAAAACAAAAGAACTAAATTGACTAATGAAAAATAAATTTAAAAGTATAAAATTTATATATTATAAGGCCATTGGACTATTATTTGTAAGTTTAAGATTAACTTTATTGTGCTTATCTAAGCCCTTTATAATCGTTTAAGTAAATTAGTTTATAAAAATAAAATCAAATTTAATTAAAGCCTTATTTTTTTAAATGTTACCCCAAAATTTATATTAATTTAGTAAGCTTAGGCCTAAGCTGATGAGAAATGATAAAATAATAAATTATTTTTAATAAATGTAAAACAAAATGATTTATAATTAATATTTAATTTTTTAATAAATTATTAATATTGTCAGCTTAGGCCTAAGCTGACAATTTTTTACTTTTTTTATATCATTTTTGTCGATAAAGAATATCAACATTTTAAATTTTTAAAGAATAAAGTTAACTTACAACGTCTGTTATTTTTTTAGGATTTTTCTCTCATTATTAGCTATTCGCTATCTATCACTTTGATTTGAAACTCTAACTTCTTAAAGTATGATCTCGTCATAAACTATTTTTTATTGGTGTCTTTGGGTGTTCCTTGGATGATTTAGTAATCACATTTTATCTTCAGAATTTTTCACAAAATTAGGGGTTATAGGAAAGTTTGATTTACTAATTTTTTATTAATAACTTAATAATAATTATAGATAAAATATTCTCAGTAAATTCCAAAATTCTCTTTTTTAACTTCCAACTGCAAAATATCAGTAGAAAAATGTAAAAAGTGTCGATCAAAGCTTTAAAAAATAAAAAACTAGCTCTTTATATTCACTCTAGTTTTCTAAAGTTTGGTCTTTAAGGTTAAAACTGTCATTTTCATATATATTTAATTCATTATTTACGGTTTGTTATTTAAATGGAGGCTGTCATCTACTTGTAATATTTTGCTTGTTATACTTGAAAAGATTGTGTTAGAAATCAAAATTGATTCATTAAATAGTACTTGAAATGGATATCCTTCCTGTACAATAGTAAGCTAGATGCTGGGGCCGTTCCTCATCAAGAATTAGCATTAGGGCATATTTGCAATCAATTTTTCTCAAGTCTTTTAAAGATATGTTGTCTAATGCCCGTATAGTACATTTATAAAACAAGACGAAGCCCAATCAACCTTAACATTAAGAATATTTTAGCAAATTTCAAGGATAAGTACTTCTTTTATCTATAGTTTTTTTGTTTCACCTGGTTAAATTTGACACGACTTACGATTCACTTAGTTTTATCTTAGAATTAGATTTTTCTTTTTTATCTAGGCAAATAGTCTTTCTATCGGAGCAAGATGAAAGTGATAAGGCCCTAAAAACATAATTGGTATTTTAAGCTCAGTAAGTTTTTGCAATAAATATTTACTCCTGTGATAAGAGGCGTTGTCAAGCATGAATACAAGACTTGAGCACCAATTTGGATCAGCTAACTGCAATTCTTAAACAAGGTTTAAAATGAAGTACTGCACAGTTTTGATCGTATTCTTGCCAGAATTAACTGTAAAGTACGCTATATTCTTGCTGCTTATACCAGCAATAATACTAATATCACTTAACCTGAGAGAAGATGTTGTATGAGTTGGCTTGTACTTTTTTGACCACATTTTATTTTAATTTTAGCTAAACCTAAGCTGACTCTCGTCGATGTTGATAATTGTCTTATTTTCTTAAAGATTCTGGAGATAATAATATGCTGACTGCTATCTTTAAAGCTTAAATTTTTTCAGATTTATTCTAGGGCTTAGGTAATACCGTTTCTTATAAACGAGTCGCTCACTTTCTTTCATGTATTGCCTTATACTCGATACAGATATTTTAAGTTTAAGTCCGAGCTTATTTGTTATTGAAGTGAGCGCTACAACTTGCATACTCTTCACTTTCGTAGATTCTTTAATCTATTAAACTCTTGACCTCATGATTAAACTTCTTAAACTTAGGACTTGAATTCTTTAACTACTACTCTACTTTAGTTTCTTCTTCTTCAAGTAGTCTCTTCACCTTATTAAAGCTCATGCGATACCTAGACATGATTCTTGAAATAGGGGTCTTACAAAACATTGCTAAATACTGAGCATGCTTTTTAAATCTCAGCTTTTTCTTTAACAGATCTTCCCTACTTCTTTTCTTGTGAAATGGCATTGAATTGTTCACAGATACTTAAAGATTCATGTTAAGAGTGCGGAATTCATTTTATAGGAAATCTCTGATTTAATCTAAGAATTCTTCGGAGTGTGAACCTTATTTTAGAATCCGTTGCAAGTATAGCAAATCTTCTTCTGTGCTTATTTATTTCCTTCGCTTTATTAGTATCACTGCTCTCAAAATGCTTTCCAAAATTTCCAATGTAGTCAAGCCTAATGGCGACTATGACTCTGCAGATTGGATATCTTTATTTTTCCTGGGATCTTATAGAAAGTATTCTGCCTCTTTGCATGAATATTTACTTTTTACTTTCTTCTCTAATTGAGTTAAGTCTTACTCGTTTAGCGAAAACACTTTGATTGGTTGGGGTTAAGATAAACCTAATAGTAGTAGAGTAGAAGTCGAATAATTTTGAAGGTCCTTCATTTCTAATACTTCCTCTTCATCACTACTGCTTGAAGATGAAACAAAGCCCTCTTCATTACGTGTATCTCTAGGAGGCCTTTAAAAATAATTTGTTATTTTGTTTTTGAAAGCTTTAAGTTTTTTCAATATTTCAATAACTTTTTTGTTGATTACAGAACAGGAATTCTCTATGGAGAAATGTCTTTTGCCAAAAAGGATTCTTCTATGTAGTTAGGCAGCCCTTTTTAATTATTATATATTACTATTTAATAATTAATATATAATAAAATTTTAATAGCTAAGATAGTGCAAGTTGAAGGCATTTATGGATCACAACATGAACATGGCTTAAGTGAATGTACATTAAATTCGCTAAAAGGTTGGTAGTAAAAAAGAACTTTACGATTTTTTAAGACAGGGTTGTCACGCATATCTTCCTAAGCTTACTTGCACTAATGTTTATTTCTTAAAGAACATTATTAATGGAGAAAAAAATGCAAGAAACTTTTACTTAACTGACCATAGTACATAAAAAGGACAGAGGTGATTGGGACTGCAGTACCTTAAATTAAGGGACTCAGTGCAGACAATTTTCTAAAATTTGCAGAGCACCGGCAAGACATGCTATAATCCTTACCTGATCAATGTGATTGGATTCACTTGGATAAAAGGTGGATATAAGATGTTCTCATGACGATTGATAGGAATGGGATTAGCCAAATGGTTAATTCAGCCAAACAATAGAGGCTAGATAAAATGAATATGAGCTAGAATCTGTTGGTAAATATGAGACCTGAATTCGCTCAAGCCCTAAGCAACTCTCTTCAATTCAGCTGTAAGAACTTTTTTCTTAAAATTAACTTTAGAGCAAAGAGGGCGTTCTGCTTATCTTCTGAAATAAACATCACAGAGGAAAAGAAAAATGAAAAAAATTGAAGAGGTCAAAGGGGAGGAGCGACTGATGAATCAGAGTAAACAAAAATACTTTGAGCAAAACAAAAGAGTTAGGGAAGAAATGAACTTGCTCAGAGGGCAACTAGATGAGCTGTCCGACTGCTAGGGCCTATTTATGTCGTTGCATTAGGCGGGGATTATCAATGAATAAGGCAACCCTCTTGTATAGGCCCCCGAGTTTAACAACCAACCTAACTGATTTTATCTATATTTAAGGTTAACAAAATATTAAGTTTATGATTTTATGAAATTTAAAATTAATTTTAAGTAATGCAAACTGTTATCAATTCTCTCTGTTGAGCAGATAAACGGAATTGAGATCCCTCTCCATGCTTTCAATTATGAGCCTTACTTCTAGTCACTCTCTTAGAAAGCAAATTCCTCTTGATCCCCTCAGATCTTTGAACATTAGGTCTTCGCGGGGCAGGAATGTCAAACTTGAAATCTTCTTTCTTCTGGGATTTCAAGCCTTCGATTTAAGACTCTGCATTTCTCTTCTTTTCATTTTTCAAGTCTTTATCCTATTCTTTTTGTTTTCTTTTAAGTGCTATAGGCTTTTGTTTCCTTTATCTTTACCATTGCTTGGTCCATTGATGGCTTTCTTGATTTCATCTAAACTCATATCTCCTGGTACATTTTCCTAAGTATTTTCAGATATCATGAGTGAATTAATGAGTGTCTGATCAAGTAAAGGATTTTCCTGGTTCCATTGGATGTCTTAGTAAGTTTATTCCACGATATTTCCATCCTAAGAAAAATGAAGCTTTAAGTTGTCATTCAAATCATATTTTTTTGCTCCATTTGCAGCATCACATTGCCATCATCAAACGAGCTGACTTCTTCTTGCTCTTCTTAGATACTTTCATTACCTTTTATCAGCCTGACCAGCTTTATAATCTTCCTGCTTTATTTCCTTCTGCTCATAGTCTTAGCTTAATAAAGTTTAGAGCTTTGAAAATTTAATATGACATTCATTCTCAAAAAGTCTTGTCTGTGTGAAATAGCTTAATCGACCGTATCCAATGAGCCACTTATTTACAAGATATGCCTCCATTTTCCCTTGTTTTCTAGTCTGCCCACTCTTCCAACGACTTGCTGCGTGGATAGTTTGGAAAATACATCACTTATGACAAGATACAATCCTCCGTTGTCTTCAATCTCCTTAGAAGTGGGTAAATCTGTTCCTCTGCCTTAGACATCTGTAAGTACAAGTACGCTAAATCTTTTGCTGAAATTTTTAATTTAAACCTGCCTTCAAGGTAGGCACCCTTCGACCCCTTTACTCCTTTCATGCTATGAAACTATACCTCTTTAAATCTTTTGAAATATCATTCAATTATTTAACAGGTCCCACCACCTACAATAATTAAAGGAGTTAGCAATGTTTGTTTTAAGCAGAGTTCATAAAGATATTTGCAGTATTCTAGTTAGTTAGAATTAAATAAGATATCACTAAAGTGAGACTTTTTATCACTCTTAAGTGAACTCAGGCTTGGAAAGTTTATTACTTTCTGGGTAAATGCTATTTTAAGGCAAGTTTATTCTTTCTATGTTAAAGTTGAGTCTGTAAGACAAATGAGCTGATAGGATAATCTAAAGTATCGAATCCAATCGCTCATGAACAGTGGTGATCCTTCAAAATTTAGCCAATCATACTCATCCACGATTAGCATGGATTCTTTAACAAAGGTCTACAACTTTTTATCGCTAATCTAGGTTTCAAAGTATTTCTAAGTCATATAATAAACCCCTAACTAGTTTTCAAACTAGTTATAGTTAACGTTGAGCTTACTTTTGAGTATAATGTTTTAGAATCTTTTTTCCATCTCTTAGGATTAGATATTCATTCTTATCCAAAATAATAGTGCTCTTTTGCTTTTCTTTGGTAAGAATAATAGCTATCATAGCACATAACAAAGTTTTTCCGTTGCCAATCCCAAAATGTAGAAACTGGTAACTCTCTGGGGACCATAAGGCATAACTAAGACAAAGTTTTTAAAGTGATAGAAGATTTAGTTCAAGTGCTTGTTCTAAGCCCTTAAGTTGCTCACCTTATCTTCTCAGGTTTTCTTGTAAATCAAAGCAAAACTAAGAGACCTATTTTGTTTCCTTTGTTTAATTTTCTAAATTTCCCAACCATTTTGTAAAACTGTTAGCCTGAGAGGTCTTCTACATGCTTGGGGTTTTTTAGAATCTGCTTTATCGAATCCTAATTACCATTAACTAGGTCAGCAATGATATCTGGCCTACCCTTGATACCTTTCTCAATTTGGATGAATACAATTTACTTAACAACATCAAGAATCTCTGGAATTTTACCAATCCAGCTTGAATTTTTTTCTTTAAGTTCAACAGAAATTTAAGCAATTAATATTAAGAAATCCGCCTAGTCCAAATAGTCCCACTTTTAAATGAAAATATCCTTAATGTTGTTGATCATTAAATCTAACTCTTAATAGTTTCTCGATTGGCACAAGGCGCAAATCTATACAAAGTCACCAACAACATTAATTGGTATTTCACTCACAAGCCATAGTCCTTGGTTATATATTAGGATTTAAATGAATGGCTTGTTTAGACATTGCAATGTATTTGGTAGAAGTCTAATAACTTGTGGATCTACTTTTTACTAAGAGAAGGTGCCAACCATCAAAGGTATAATTCCTATGTTCTTACTATCAAGCAGTACGAGTTCTTCTTGGAGTTAAGAAAATGACTCAACTTCATTCATAAATATGTAATTCGCAAGTCCCAGTGTCTATTCTGAGTTAGGTTAGGCCTTTGATCAAGGAGAGTCATTGAATTTTTGAGTGGCTCTTAATTAGTTTGAATGAGCTCGTTTCTGTAGTATAACAGAGACTATAGAAAGAGTCTTGTTTTGATTTGCAAATCAAGCTTCAAGTTCTAGTATAATTCGTGGATTAAACTAAACATTCCATCGCAAAAGGTAGATAGACACGTTGTCTTAAGATTTATCAAAAACTCAAGCAAGCTTTAACTATTTCTCTCACAAATTCGTTAAATAAACTCATACCTTTCCTGTGGTTTTAAAAGCATGTACTCTCTCAGATAATTAGAAGTAAGTTCAGATTATATCGTCCCCATAATTCACTTGAGGGGTTAGAGAGTTTTAGGAACTAAAGAGATCATTTCTGGGAGTTTTGAAAGGCACATAGATCTACTATATTGCGCTCATATCTACTCTAACTTTCTTGGGAATTTCCAAGCCATTGACAGACTATGCTATTACTGATTTTGAGAAAGATTTGGAAGTTTTATTTAAGATATATTTACTTATATACCTGGCAGATCCTTTGAGTCTTTAAGAGGCTTAAATTCATCAAGCTCGACCAATTTTTCAACGTTGTAGTTATTTGAAGGAAGAATGAGTTTGGCTTTCTCTATTAATTCTGGGTACTCAGCATCTTTTAGGAGGGACTTTCTTCCGCGACTCTTCGAACTTGAAGCATCTTTTTGGTTGAAGTGTTTGATGTCATTAAATCCAGGAGTGTGAATGCCAAGGTTGCTCTGGGAGCTTTCTGACAATCTAGGCGATTGAACATCTTGGTGATGATCGTAGTCGCTGAAGGATTGCTAAGAGGAATTGCTTTTATTTTTTTTACTTATTATGTTTTGCGCCTCAAACTTAATTTGGCGGCTAAAATTCTTAAATTAAATTAATAAGATTTTATGAGAATTCTTAATTAAATCTTAATTCATTCTTAAATATAAAACCACAGTCTTAATTGAAGAATACCCTATATATTGAGATTTTTGTCTCATTTTATATCAAATTTTTTTTTATTTTTCCCAAGATGCTTTCACTGATACAATTTATTGGAAGTGATCACCTAATGAAATAATAAGGGCTTTGAGATAAAAAATGACAAAAAGCAAAGCCACAGAAACTCTATACAAAATGAGCAAGAATTAAGGCGCTTTTTTTAATCTAAATTTTAGTATTAATTAAGACTTCTTAAAAAGCGAGGGAAATAGTATCCTAGAATGATAGTTCAAATTTGAAAGCTTAACTTTTAAGAATTGGGGCCTTTGAGTTTGAATATAAGAAGTCAGTTTAATACTAATAGTCACACATATTAAAGGAAAGCTAGATTTGTTGGGAAAAAAGCAAAATGAAGCTGAAATTAAAAAAATTATTCATTGTCACTTTGTTTAAGAAAATGCTAGCTATACATTTAAATATTCAAATTTTGTATTTAATATGAATTCATTTTACGCTCAAAAAATTTTACCTTATTATAAATAAATCACCCTCCAAACAATTTTATAATTATTTTTAATTAATTAACCTGATTTTCAATTAATCATATCTAAAATGGGCGCAAGTGATAAATATTACAATTTTACTACTTGCGCCCATTTCTATTATATATTTAATTTATAATTCTATTTTTATTTGTTTAATTTAAAAACTAATTATATTTATCAAATAACTTTTTTGAGAATTTGAAATGTAATTTATTCACTATGTTATATTTTTATTAATTAATTTATTTTATACATTGAAATTTAATAATTTTAAAGATTTGTTGCTTTTAAAAGTAAATTATTTAAAAATTTTCATGTTTTTACTTGGTATTAAATAAAACTTAAAGTTGATTAAAAGCAAATTCATTTATATTATTTAAAATTAATAAACATGCTTAAAGATATAAATTAAAAATATAAATAAAAATAATAGGCTCAAGTAGCAAAAATAAATAAGTATTAATAATTTAATTCGCAATTTATTATAATTTTATTATTAATCAAGCTAATTCCTAATAAATATTTTTAAAAAGGTTTTAAGTATGTATATAATATATTTCTGTATATTTAAGCATTATTATATTCACGATTCTTTCACTATTTTGACTGATTAATTAGATACAGATGGAAAGCTTAAAATGAAAATTGATGATTTGCTCAACTTTTTTTCTAATTTAAGCTAGGAACTGCTTAAATTACTATTTGTATAAATTCTTGACTATGAACTCTACAAGTTGCGTCAATCAAGTACTTTTCTAAACTAGTTTGAGACTATATTTCGTGCTTTCAAACAATTTTGCAGATTATTCTATATTTAATTTGATTAATTAAAATATGTAATTGAATAATCATTAATTAATCAATAATTAAGAGATGATTTGCTTGATGATTGTGTTTTTGTTATTTCATTGTCTGATTTATTGCTAAGCAGAAAAATGTTTTAGAATATTTATTACGTAAATTGTTATATTATAAAAATTAAATGTATTTTTAATTAAATTAATATATACACTTGACTTTTACCTTTGCTGATCTGACAAAAATCTCCAATATCGTGTCTTACCTTCTTAATGTGCTTTAGGACCGATTTCATTATGATATCTGCTGTTCTATCCTCCTTGAGCTATGTTATATTCCTTAGAATTTTAATTGGATTAAAAATCAGCATTTTGATTGTAATTTTTTCAACAATTTCTCCAGCTATGAGAGGGGCGTATTTAGGTATTAGCAGAGATCTTTTTTATGCTACCATAATTGAATCACCAATGGTAGGGTAGTTGAACTTGTCAGTCCCTAATAATATTCTGTCTGTTTATTTAATTCACTCTACATGTCTTCAGCATATCTAGAGTATTTAAATTTAGCTTAATGACCAGTATTCCGCTTATCTAACCTTCTTTATTATCTTAATTTTAATTGAATCGCCTAGGAATAATGTTTCTTTTTGTTTAAGTTTTGAGTTATAGGTCTTCTTGATGTTCTTAAAAAGAGTAAGACCCTTTTAAATAATTATCGATCTTTAGTTTTGATCAAAATGTCATTCGAAAATGTGATTTGTTGAACTTATTATAATAGTAGCGACTCATTTTAAAAATGAAGGGTATCCTGAGGGGAGATATTTAATAGCATTAGTGAAATTCTGTTCCCTTTGTTATCCCATTTTGTATCCTTATAAAATAATTTGCAAGTTTTATTCTGTTGTTTGAATATTATTTCTCTATTATTCTTATAGCAGTCTTGTCATCCTCTATCTTCGCTATTTTCTTAATTTTATTATCATCATTAGTTTATCTTTCCAGATAGAATCGTAATCTTTCTAGAGGACTACCAAAAGATAAACTTCTCATCGTTTGCTCATCCTTCTTGAGATCTTAAAATCTTCGAGTAATTTTATTAAGTTTAAGTGAGTGCTCTTGTTTTCCCTAAATTTACTTTCTTAGACACCAGTTTTAAGTAGTTCAATTTCTTTCTCTTAGAATTTATTAACAATTAAAATTTCTAATATTATTAAATGCGAGTCAACTACTATAGGATTTGTGTTCTTTACTTCTGGATAGTTATCCCCTACATTTTTGCTAAGTAGAATTAATCTTCCATCTTTTAGATACTATGGGATTAGCTCTGACTATAGTCAATTCATTTTCTTTTCACATGCTGTTATGCGAATGTTCATCGAATCATCTATATCTCTCCATCAAACCATCAGTGTTTATTGCTTATTGAAGTTGTATACCTTAATACTTCGTTCTATACTCTTATATATTGCAGAATGCTTACATCTCTTACTTGCTTGTCATCAATTAATCTCCAACTTAGGGGTCTATAACATTATGTTATCTCTCATTTGAGTATAATTTGTTATAGAATTATACAATCGTTTCTTAAACTCCTTATATTTATTCTCTCTCCATTAATTAATAATCCTTAGATCTGCCTACAATTTTATTCTTTTGGTCAGTTTCTTCACTGATTATAAAAATCCCTTTATGTCATTAATTTTCAAATACATTTATTTTTTAATTTCTGACTAAATTCATAATAATATATGATTAAAAATGTAATCTAATATATAAAATATTCCATTTTTTTAGCAGTTGTAACAAAAATATATTTATAAGTATTTAAAGCTAAAACATTAAATAATTTACCTTTTTACACTTTTTTACAAACTAACTAAATTGAGTATTACTCATATAGTAAATACACATTTATTAAAGAATTAGTAATAAGCTTAATGTAACTTTTCACGTTTAGATTTGATAAAATAATTAAACAACATATTTTTATTTATTAATGAATCAAAATTGTCTATTTAAAATATTACTAATTCTATAAAAATTTATAAGATTAATATATGGAATGTTTTTGAATTCATTATTTATATAATAGATAATTTATTGCCCATAATACAATTAATTTATTAAAAGCTGAAATAGAATCAAGTTTTATTGCTGCTTTATTAATGTTAAATCCATATAGAATTAGGATTGATATTTTAAAGAAAAATAACGATTAATTGAGCGTATTGTCTTTCAAACATATATAATTGTACCTTCTCACAACTAATATTTTCAAATTTTATATGATATAATCTAATTGGTTCCATTATGATGAGTTTCCATTTCTTTTGGAATTAACTCGTTTTTGAACCTCCTTCTCAAGTCGTTTTCTTAACTCCTTTATGTGATAGTTAATGTTTCCCCATCACAATCATTCTTTATTTTTTGGATTTAAGCTTAAGAGATTTTATCTTATCCAGCAGTCTATTATGTAATTCTTTAACTTATACCGTATAAATATGTAGTGAAAAGACTTCCATGCCTAAGTTATTCCAAGTTTCAAATTATCTTAAGGTTCTAACCGTTTACATTTGACATTTACCATTGATTAATGCAAGTATGCCGCCATTACTGTAGAGTTAATTTGTTTAATATTCATGTTGTTAAGTCCAATAATCTTTTGCAATCTGATCTCGACTAATCAAATGAAATTTTGTTTTTTTTGTTAAATATCTCTCATTATTTAGTCTTGCTTTAGTTTAGAATCAAGTCCCCTTACATTCAGAATGCAATTGCTCAATTAAGATGCCTTTGATAGAATCTGGCTCTTGTTGTTTATCGTTTGTACTCTTTGCTTACTTCTTTGGTTCTGTACAAATCTTTCAATTTTTTCACCCAGTCCTCATTTTTTCTTCAAAGTTGATAGAATTTAAAATGACAATCACTATCTAGCTGAATTCTAAATTTGCCTAAGTTTTAATGCTGTTATGTTTAAATTAGTTTCGTGCGAATGTTTAGGTCTTACTTTAGAAACTATTTTTTTAATATGCTTTAGTAATCTCTTAGTGATTTCTGATTTCTCATTTTATCTTCGTTGCTTTTTTTTGGCACATACTCGTAGTTTCATTCTTGGTTGTATCTTCTAGCTCATCATTCCATCTTTAATATTCTGATTAAAATTTAATTAATTTTTAATATTTAAAAGTTATAATAATTTTCAAAGCCCGTTACCTACTTTATTAATGTAGGTAACGCAAATAAATAGTATTTCAAATAAAACAATCATATTATTGATTTATTCATATAACATTATTAACTTATGAAAATTTGAATAGTATAAATAACTAAGCTAATATTATAAGATTATAGTTATACTTCAAACTCATGAAATTTTTATCTTCTTTATCAGCTTTAAATTATCTATATTATATTCTTTTATTATATATTTAAAGTTCAATTTAAAATTAAGAAATTTCAAAATATAAAAAGAACTTTTTTCTTAGCACCTATTTTTAAATATTTTTTTGGATATAATTAATCTATCAACATAATTAAGGATTCTTCATCATCTCTTTACATAATTATATAAATCTAAATAGAATTAACAAAAATTAAAATGTAATCACTAGAATTCTTAACTTAGATATACTAATTAAAATATATATAATAGTCAATAAAATGTGAATTGAATATAATTAGCCTGCTTGAGCAATATATGAAATTTATTTAATAATTATATAATTAAGGTCTTTATAGTAAATATAAGCATCAAACTAAGTAGGATTAAATACTGATAAATTTTATAATCTCAATTTTAGAAATTGGTTTGTTTTACTTTCTTACTTATAATTTTATCATATTATCTATTATAAAATCTAATGTTGTCATATAGAAATTTTTCCTGGAACCTATTTCAGGGATTGCTCATCCTTTTTAACTCTTTTATTTAAATTGCTTTATTTTCCATTAAAGCTCTTTTTTATAATAAATATAATATTCTTAAGGATAGTATTTATGAATCTGTAATAATTATTTTGAGTTTTTTTATAAAATATATCTAAAACTCATTTAATTTCTAAATAAAATTTGATTTAATCAACATTGAAAGGAATTATTTAAGTAAATATAGCTCAACATAATAGTAATAATAATATGATCACATTGAGATCTCTAAAGACCTCAGATCTTACACACATTTGAAAATATATAAGGGTCAAGCTATTTTTCAATTAGTTGTCTCAATTCAGTTTATTCATGGTGCCATAGGCATCTGAAGCTTTTATAGTGGACTTCCATAGTTTCAAATTTCTCTGGATCTTATTTTTCCTCGAAATCTTTGAGGTCTTGTATGGACCTCTTGGCCGCTCTAAGTAGGGAGTTGTCAACTTTTTCACTCAGTGTTCTCATTCCTAGTCTGAGTTTAGTTCATAAATTAGCACTTATATTGCTTCCTGGTAGTATTCGATATCTATAGTTTTCCTTTTTTGTTGTATAAGTATGTTTTTTGGGAATTCTTTTAATCTATATTTGTTGTATTGTAGATAGAAGCACCGTGATTCCTAATATACCTGAGAGTTATCTATCCAGTTTTAGTCTAGTTTTGGGGAGCTTTATTTCCCATCCCATGCACATCTATGTGCTGCGAGTTGACTAGACTTTAGTAGGAAGACATTATCAATTTAGGATAATTTTGTTCCTATAACATTGATATAGTTTTATCTGAGGTTTTTATATGTTATGTTATCGATTTTGACTTTGATATCAATATCTTCATATTACATATCTATATCTCAATCACTTGTGGAAAGTTGATTAATGAGGTACCCGGTTTATCCAATATTGATTATAGGAATTCCGTCTTACAGTTAGTAAGTTATATTTATAATTGTACCTCCTCACCCCACACTATGTGTGGTACCTTTATTATGGAGGTCAGGCCTTCATTTTATCTCTAGGATCCTTTTCTAATTGGGAAGATCTATTTCTCTGATCCTTTGGACTTTTGTTATTTTTCATGATGATGTTAAAGCTAGATTTATAGATCTGGTAGGATGGTACTTTGATTATAATTTCCTTTGCTAATATCTTGCTAAGGTTTAGCAGATAATTTTCTAGTTTTTCTTTATTGGATCTGATTAGGTCGTGATGAAATACATCTATGAATGTATGTGTCTCTGTTTAGTTGAAGTCTATTACTGAAGCCACCATTTCTTATGTGAGGTATTCATTATCCGATCGGAAATTTCTGGTCAGAATCTGATCTTCTTTAATTTCATATTACCTATCATACCGGCCTGTGACGTCGATGTATTCCTTCTTAATGTAGAAGGATTCACTCTTGGCTATGTCCTCGATGATCCATGAGAGGTCTTGGATTACCTTCCAAATATTGAAGTCTGACAATTTGTTGATTTTGTAGCCTTACTTTCTTTATTTTTATTTTTAGAATAGGAAATTTATAACTTCTCTCTGTGTGTTTGATCTTAGTGCTGTGATGTTAAATTTTTGGCCTTTTGCGATGCAATTGCTGTACACTTTTTATAGCAGCCCTATTTAGATGGTATTTAGAAACACACATCTATTTTGTATGTTTATTAGAAATCTGAAGAGGTGACTTAACTTTGCTTTTTTTATTTACCTATAGTCATAGGTTTTTAATAGTTAATAAATCTGCGGTCTAAGTGTGTCAAAGTTTTACATTTTTGGAGTTAACATTATATAAAATAGTCATAGAAGCTAATATCTAAATCCTTTGGTTAACTAATTTATATGTTATTTATTTACCAAAATTAATTGCTATTTTATATAAATATTCTCAAATTTTGTATTAACCAAATTCTCATATTTATTATTAATAAAACCATTTTCTTGTTGTTTTTTTATTCATTCGAAGTTTTTAGATCTCGTTCTTTTTTTAATGGTTATATTGATGTTCTAGCCTATTATTTATCTATAGAAATGAATAATCGTTTTAACTTATGAAAATATTGAAAGTGTGGCATTAATAAATTCTTAATAGTTGTTTTATAAATGAAAATTCATTCATATATAGCTAACCAAATCAAAAGAAATAGGATAATAAAATCTATACTTATCAATATCAGATTTTGTTCACCAAAGTGCTATCAAGATTTAATGTAAAAAAGTAGCCACAAATCTCTTTTAGTTTTTGCTTTATTCTTGATTAATATACTAGAACTGTTGCTAAAACCGTAATTAGAGTTTCTATTGAACTTTAAGTTGGAAAGAAAAAGAAGAAAATAATCTTTTAATATTGCTAAAATCTAGTAGAACAATCAGATTTTTGAATAACATGATTTATTACCTTGATATAAAAAGGTACTTTATTTGATTTGTATTGGAAATAAAATTTTAGAACTAAATTTTGTCACAACAAAGCTATGATATCCTATTATAAAAATAATGAATAAAATTGTTAATCTCAATAAAAGCTTGATAATGATTATTCCAATTAGGAAATAACATAATTGTTCTTAACATATTTCGATTAATAATTATTCACTAACTTAATAATTAAACTTAGCTATTTAATATTAGAGCTAACTCCCAAAGATTAATATCCTTCTTTAGATCTAATCTAAGAAAATTGCTTGATTTCATACAAAAACAACAATAAATAATAATAATTAATATACAATATTAGCTTTTCACCATCAAGAAGATTATTCGTGACATATGTTTAAGGATCTAATCCTTTTGTTAATTTTGAGAAACTCACTTTGCGAAATCTTGTTCTAGATCTCAGATTAATTTTTACATAAGCAATTCTCTTAATAATCAGAATGTAATATTAAATTTTAATTACAAATTGATTGATAATGGTTAAATAATGTTGCTTGTTATAGCAAGAAAATTGAATTTTAGATATTAGTTTATTTTTACTCATTCTCAATGACCTAAAATAATAGCCAGAATTGATACGATCAATACATCGACTAATTGCCCCTATTTTTACATTATTAACCACGAAACACTTAAATTAAAAAAAAATAATCTGGCTTGACTATAAAAACTGTCTCTGCCAATATTCTGCAGTAGCTGCAGGTAGTACTTAGTATTTAAACTTCGAAAGATTATTTTAATTTCTACTATATTAAAGTTTAAATGTGAATTAAAACAGTAATATTTATAAAATACCAAACAATAAGAAATTTGAAATTTTTATAGAATCAAAACTGTCATTATTTTAATATTTGTCAATTAAATACTAACATAAAAATAAATAAATATATAGAAAAATATTGATTTAAAACTTAACAATGTTTTGAGTGCATAGAGATTATTTAATGTTTCTTATAAAAAATTTATATAAACTTACATTATCATCTGCGTTTTGATGAATCACATATATTTATTGAGTAGAAATTCAATTAGTTTAGTCTTTACCCCAATTAATTTGGTAAATAATGTTAATTTTAAACACTATTTGTTTCGCTGAATGAAAACCTTAAATCTAAATTGGCATGAAAATCAATAAATTTATAAAGCAAAAGTTATTAATTCACATGCAAATAATGATATTAAGCGAAGTTTTATAATTATTATCGGCACTTATCTATAAAAGTTAAACCTATTTTGTAACTGTTTCAGAGAGGTTTTAGCATCACCATTTATTTTTAACTGTAATTTAAGTATAAGATTGAAATATAAAATTTTGATCTGTTACTTTATTATTATTATCTACAATTATTTTATTTCAAAAATTTATGATCGATTTTATAACTATTTATGTTGTTTTACGATTACAGCTGTAAAACTTCTTCTATTTTATATAGTATTCATCGTTTTCAAAAGGGTTCAATAACTTATCGTGTAGGAAATATCATAAATGGTAGAATTTAAGAATATATGGCGCTGTTATATCTTGTAGAAAATATTTTAGAAAAATAAAGATTCTAAATTTTACTGGATCCTCTGTGAAAATTTCAACCCTAATTGAAACATCTCCTAAATCTCAAGATCCTCAGGTTATGAGTCAATAGATTATATGTAGGAGATCCGGTTTTTAGTTTAAAGTTTTTAATAAAAAAGAGGATTGTTTTTGGCAAATTTACTCCAAGTTCAAACCTTTTTAAAATAGGATGACTTATTACATGCATTAATTATTATAAAATTAATTGTTAAAAAATTAATACAACCATCTAACTGAAACTTGTTTTACATAATATACAATTTTTTTTTGAATTATATCACATTTTAATTATTTTCATAACAATATTGACGAGATTATTACCTAATGGAGTAGACAGTATATCAACAAATCATTCATTCATATCTTTGTACTTAGATTCATTCATGATTTGCCTATACATAATTTATAAATTTATTTAAATTAATGTGACTTATTCAGACTCAAATTCCAAGAATAATTTATATATTTCAAGATAGCATTATCTATGAAGATTATATTGACAATATATATGAGGAATTAGATCTAGATCTTCTAGAAACTAAAAATGAATACTTAATGAATATGCGTGGATAAGATAAGAGACCATCACACATTAAGAATCAAATTATACCTATAAAATGATGATAGATCTTATACAAGCTGTTAATTGTTGCTGTGAGGAAAAAGCTTTCAATTTCGATGTAAAAATAAATTATATTTAATTATTAATTTGTAAATTAAACAGAATCATTCTCTTAATTTAAAGAACAGCTAAGTTTTAACATAAATATATCTCACTGAGTTTATCAAAATACCACACATTTCTTTAAGAGTAAAATAAATATTATAAATCGAGTTAAAGTTTATATCTACTTTTGTAGTAATTTTAATTTTGAAACAATGCTTAGAAGCAGTATATAAATTATCTTAATGACATTGCTTATAATAAATACAACCGTATAAAATCATTTGATGATTAAATCTCATAGTATAAGCCAATTTAGTTGTATCTTGAACTATATTAATAATAATTTCAATTCCACAACAAATTTAAATCCATATAATATTTTTTATTTAGAGAATGTATATTAATAATTATAGCTAATTATATTAACTTAATTGATATAAATTGTAAGAAAGATTGGCAAAGAATTCATCAGCTTTGGCTATAATACAGATAGATGGGAAAATCTGATTTCAAGGAACAAATGTTAAAAAGAAATATATCAGTGATTTTAGCATATTAAATGACTTGATTGAGGACTTACCAGAACTAGAAGACTTCTAATTATGATGAAAAAGAGGAGAGAAGATAAACTAAAACCTAATCAATAACTTAAATGTAAAAACTTAATTATTGACCTATCAAAATTATGTAAAATGATGAGAAAGAAGAAGGAGAGTGAAAATATGAAACAAATAAAGCAGAAATGAGTGATGAAAGCTAGAAAATTATGACAACAATTAATAAGTTTAAAGTTTAATTTTATCTAGAAATTATACATTCGTCAGTGAATTTCAATATCAATTAAGCTTAAGTTATTTAATCTCATACAATCTACT
This sequence comes from Oxytricha trifallax, assembly GCA_000711775.1. Taxonomy (NCBI): domain Eukaryota; phylum Ciliophora; class Spirotrichea; order Sporadotrichida; family Oxytrichidae; genus Oxytricha; species Oxytricha trifallax. The sequence continues at coordinate 101,934 of ARYC01000125.1, forward strand.
AATTAAACTTTATAATATTATAGTATAAATTTCATGGAAAATCTCTCGTATATTTAATCTAAACTAATTTAATTTATTGCATTTTGCTGTTTGTATTTTCTTTAAACTACTAATTCTTGAATTGTAAACTTATATTGAAGTAGTTTTCTATTAATATTAGCAATGTATATTATTATTTTCTACAAGTATAACTTGTCTTCTAATAATTATACATATATTTCATAATAATGTCATTTGGTTATTTATATAAAAATATGTGAACTTTAATTAATTAATTAAACTTAATCATTTAATCTCTTAAAAATGTCGAACATTTACAGAAAGACTTTAGACAATGATCTGGCTTCCTATATTATTCTTCTCAGATGGGAAAGTTTAATAAAACCAGTTAGATGTAAGCCTATCACCACTTAAAAGGAAATCTCACATATTCTTGGTGTTTTACTGTATTAAGTGAAACGATCATGCAATGAATGGGTAGGTAAAAAAATAAAAATCAGATAATCACGCTCAAGGGTAAAGAAGAGGTTGACTTTGGAGCAAAAGTCATGTCTTTTAGACTAAAGTCTTCTTGAAAAATGGAAGGGATATTCAATTGAAATGCGTACTAGATTGTATCATAGGCAATTTCCCAATCTCCCATTAACAACATCTCAACTGGCATACCTTTACAAATAAAATCGAATTAAATTCAAGAGCATGCACTGCACTTTTAGATTCTCAAATTTCAAGATTAGATAGATTAATCAGTAGAGATGTGAAAGAATGAGGGATTTGCTGAACGTGATTTATCGGAATAAGTAGCCCATCTACATGGACGATGTCGTCTTCAAGCCATGCAAAGTAGCATAGAAGAATTTGGCTAGAAAAGGAGAGAACTAGAAAGCCAAAAAAGAGGGCCTTAAGATATAAACTCTGATGCCAATCTCAGGTATCAGCGAAGAATGTGGGCTTGAGGAATATTTAATCAAAACCAAATCAATAAAAGTAGACGATATTTTGGCATTCATTGAATTTCTGTGAGTTAGGAATTATTTCAAAAATGGAGTGATTTTCTGGGATAATTTATGATCACATCACAACAAAGTGGTCAATTAGCAAATAAAAGAATAAGGATGGCAAGTCATCTTCTATGCGCCATACTCATCCTAGTATAATTGCATAGAGGAGTTCTTTGCCTAATTAAAAAGTAAATATAAAGAAATGGTTGGGATAAATGACTACGAAATGACAAACATCTAGCATCTAAGCATTGTGAGAAAATGCATGGAGTATGTAAACAAAGAGATTATTATAAAAATTATTCGTAGACATTTATCTAAAGCATAATCGCTCTTACAAAATAGCAATGGCAACTAACTTTGATTGCTTAATTATATTTATACAATAATAAATTCACACCATGGTCACATCCTCAGGGTGTCTTTTCCCTTTTATTCCTGAATCATCATACTACTCTCTTCGTGCTTATTTGCATCATCATAATTCAAGACCTGTGCCTTAAACTCAGCAAATGGGCAGGATAATTCATGGTACTGTCTTTTCTATCGGCGACTTCTCGGCTTTGATCCCATCTTAAGCATTCCCAAGGCCTTACCTTTTGTCTTTTAAAATTAGTTAATTTTAAAAATGCTTACAAGAAAAGAATGGCTCAGATTCAAGCTTTTATATATATCGTCCCTAATATAGATCTTTTCTTTTAATTCCTCCTCCCCTTCTTTAAGGTTCCTTTATCTATTCGCGTGTTTTACCAATGTCCCCACATACTTTGGCCAAATAGTGTCAAGCACCCCATAGAAGTATTTTCAGTCAGGTATTACCTAATAGTCCGGGTTATAATTCATGAATTTCATTAACTCGCTGTCATCCTGAATTTGGCTAATTTTCTTTTCGACACAAAGTTCAGGGTAGTAGGGAACATTGAAGATCACATAAACAGATTGAGCAGGTCTTTCTCTCCTGCCAAAAAATCTTTTAAAAATCTTGTCGTGACATGATCATCAGCTAGGAGGAAGTATCTCACTATATAATTTTTAAATGCTAAAATATCAAGATTATACTTGAGATATGTTAACAAATCACTCTTTGAACGAAATTTGTATGACAATCTCTCATGTCATGCCCAGATGCCTCTTTTTACCATCATCAAATATATATATATATAGAATTCTTTAATAATTATAAGGTAAGCTTTAAGCATTTCTGATATAGGACAAGATTCATGAATTTACTACATAGTTTTATATTTAAATTCATTAGATAATTATAAATTATATACCGATCTTTATTATTGTGACTTTAGTTTAATTTAAGACTTTAAATCAATTAGAAGAATCCTTAGATTGAATTAACAAAAAAGGAAAGATGAATTTTGATAATAATGTGGAAAAATGAGATATAGTAAACTGAATGATGGTGAACAATTCTAAACAACTTTGAATGATTTGAGAGCATTGCCTCCATGAGGGCTTTGCAAATGAACAATTTCTTTGTGTGGTACTTTAAAATGAAATGTTTTGAATTGTCTAATTTTTAATTTAAACCATTTTCAAGTGTTCAGTGTCATCGTCAAATGCAAAATGAATAATCTTGTGAGCTTATAATAAAGAAAACTGTAACAAGCAAGAGCAGAATACTTTTGAATCCTAATCAATGACAAACGCCGTCCAGCGTCATCAAAAATATAT